>CM031713.1:2672165-2861202 GCA_018466805.1 Hippocampus abdominalis | reverse complement strand
TGGACACGGCAGGAACAGACGTGCTTCATGTAGAGAGTTGAGTTTTATGTCATCGAGGAGGTATAGTTCTCTGTCCTGAACTTCGGTTTCATTTATGTCTAATTGCTCATACGTTTGCCACCATGTCACATGCATCAATATTAAATAGGTGTTCCATATTAATCATGGAATATCGAGAAGAGCCACAATCTACTAATAGCTTCATGACATGCATACATCATCCACAGGATTTTTATTTATTTTAATTGTTTTGCTGTTAGTGAACCCCTCCTTAACCCCACTGGAGAACCTCCTTCCCTCTGACACGATGTGCGCTGGCATTTATTGATGTGGCTCCAAGAACTGCCGTTAAGCCGCTTGGAGATAGCGTTGCCTGGGATGGAAGATTCCCAGGCAAGAGTGGTTGTAGTGGAAGATAAGCCAACGTTGCACATGAGTGCTTCGTTTATGATAAAGTAGTGCAGGCAATTACATTAGAGGCATCATCTTTGTCTCTCTCTCTCGCTCTCTTTCTCTCTTTCCATTGCACTTTGTCAACCATCTCAAACACTTTCAGGGCCTCGTGTGCCACCCCCCGGCTAAATGCAGCGAGCCATCTCTCAAATCTCATCAGGCAAGAAGTCAAGGACGGGAACTTTTGTTCCATCCACCTTTTTAGACTGTAATAATGCCGTGCATGCTTCGCTTAGTGCGGGGATGTGAGATTTATGGTGGCGCGGTTAGCCAGCCGCAGCACCTGCGTACGTCGTCGCACCGTCCGGAGGATCTGCTCTTTCTTTATCGGGCGCCATGATGTAACTGGGAGTAATCGACTGGAAATAGACTTTTGCGGGTGGGATGCCGCACGAGCCGCGTGTTAGGTTAACTGTACGGAATTTTAGAGGGATTGGAATGAAGGCAAGAAGGGTCAAGGGACGCGGATGCGGCAAATTGACTGATGTCATGTTAAAACGCAGTGCGGTTGTCTTGTGTCGTGAATAAAGTACAGTCAAACCTCGGTTTTCGAACGTCTCGGTTCTCGACCAATTCGGTTTTTGACCAAAAATGTCGAGTTTTTTTATGCCTCGAATGACGAACACATTTCGGTTCTCGAACAAACTGAGCGCACTTGAATGCACCATTTGACTCCTCACCCCCCCTCCTTACACGAGGAAGTGACGCTTCCTCGTGTTGCTTTCCATTGTGAGCAGACGTGTTCAGTAAACATTTTTATTTTAAAAAGAGCGTGGTTTCGGTTTTCAAACAATTTCGGTTTTCGAACAGCCTTCTGGAACGGATTATGGACGAAAACCGAGGTTTGACTGTAGCTCATTTTGCCTACCGGTCGCTTTAGTTTGACAAACTTGACTCGGTTATTGTTAAAACACTCATGACCACTCGATCAGGTGCACCCCCAAGCTGATGCACTTCAGTGCAGGAGGTGCAAGAGCAATTTCACTTCGATTCGTTTTTTAAACATGGCAGACATTTGCAGTTTCAGTTCCTATTTCCAAAATGACGAAAGCCCGAAGAAGTTGTCAGCGTAACAAAAAAAAGCAACGATCACAACTTTCAACAAACAATCGATCAGAAAGCAAAGCTTCGGATTGAATTCAGGGCTTTCACAGATGCCACGGATCTCGACTTCTCTGATCCGAAGACATTCAGAAGCTCATTAAAAAGCAACAAATTGCATTCTAATTATAGTAGTCAAACCCACATTGATTATGTGTCAGAACAAAACAAACTCACAGCCGGCTGGATGGACAGTGCGGCTCGTCACATGCTGCTACATACTCTTTTCCGTGTTTGAGTTTTAACCTTCACGTTTCAAACAAGGCCCGAGTTACTGTGGCAAAAATCCAAGTCAAATTTAGTTCAAGCAAACAATAAGTCAAAAGTCATACAACCTTGCTGAGTCACAATACATACGCCCCCCCCCACTAATCGGAACTACTTCGACGATTAGTGCAGTATCTTTAGCATTTGCCTCATGGGCGAGCCGGCTTGGTTATAAGACATTCGTACGATACACACAATATTGCGTGCGTACAAACAAAAAGAAACATTGATCAATGATGGCAACACTTTCTCCCGCGACTACGCGCACACACACACACACGCACACAAACACACACAGGCACATACACTTGTGCACTATGAGAAGCCGATGGACCCCCCCCCCCCCCCCCCCGCCACTTCCCTCCCCCATCACCCCCGGGAGGAGACCTGTGAGAACTGCCATTTTCTGCACCACTACCTGTCACTTGGATCATGCACGGGCAATGAAATGAGCACATCAACCTCTGCTCTCTGCCGCCACTCAGCTTCCCTCCTCCTCCTCTCCCTTGATTTTTTTGTTGTTTTTTTGCTCCTTCCTCACTTACTTTTCATTCCCAGCCGTGGCAAGTCAGCGAGCTGCAGTAATTCAGCACCCCAGAGACGTGCTCACTTTGCCTGTGCAGCCCGCAAATTTCCCGTTTCTCCCTCATAAGCTCCTTTAAGAGTCTCCCGAACAACTTCTCGTTGAAGAAAAACTGATGATACAGAATTTTGCATTTCAGGAAGTACACTGTGGTATGGTATAGGAATTATATTAAATCAGTTTTCCCCATTGAAATGAATGGACATAACATTTATCTGCGTCGGTCCCCACAAAACACTTTTGTTGTTGTTGTGTGTATCAAATAAAGAAAACAGAACTATAAACTCTACATAAAAAAATATTATATATATATATATATATATATATATATATATATATATATATATATATATATAATCCAACATTCCGTGAGTGTGAGTGGTTTTGGATTTGTCATTCTAGCTAGTTTGGATTTCATTTTGACAGTTTTTTTTTTTTTTTTTCAATTCACCGAGTTTTAATTAGAGTCGCTGATGGTGTGGTGGTACACTCGAATGACTTGTGTGCCGTCAGCTTGGCATCAACATGATCAGTTCTCTCTCTCTCTCTCTCTCTCTCTCTCTCTATGTGGACTGTGACTGACTAGCGACCAGCTCAGGGTGTAGCCTGCCTTCCGCACCAAGTCAGCTGAGATCGGCTCCAGCAACTCCCCGCGACTCTGTTCAAGATAAGCGGTGCTGAAAATGGATGGATAGTTTTAATTAGTTTTAAGAGCAAGTGGCTTGGTTTTTATTAGTTCACAAGGCACACACAAACACAACACACCTGACGAAAACAGCAGAAAACAACATCCTCCCGTCAAGTATACTGATGCATTGTCCACACATCCGTCCAGATGAGCACCATGTTTTGGTGAAAAAAACTATGACAAAAATATCCAATTAGACAATGTACAACATACCTACATGCTTCTTAACAACATAAAACACACGTTAGTCATGGCCACATTACGCTTCAGCAAGATGAGAACTAATGGGAAATATGGAGCGCAACCAACGTCCTCCATTTATGTGGAGAGTAAAGAACATGATAAAAATGGGGCTTCATGAATAACAAAATGTGCAAAGCGGAGAGGGAATTAAAATGCAATTCAATTTAATGTTGTAAATTCCCCCGAGAGAACTGAACAGAAATATGGAGCTTTTCATTTGTTGATCGAACACATTTTTGTTTGTTTGTTTCTCTGACAGGAGATTTTATTACATAACCATGTTTACTTTCTCTCATGTAAAAGTTAATACTTTCGATTTTAAAACATTCTTTCAACTGTTTGTTGGACGATCAATAGTCATTTGGCCACTTGGAGGTTTTTGTAGTTTTTTTTTTTAAACTATATTCATTGTCTCGGTTGTTCTACTTTGGCAGTGGATGCTCCAGGTGATTTGCAGGCTGTACCCTGTCCCCAGTATGCCCACATCTGTATCCTGTGACCTTACTTTCAGCCTCGTTCGAAATGTGCAAGCATTACAGATACCCGAGAGTCGACAGACAATGCTGTGTGAGACTCCGGTGTTTCAGAATCTATTCAGTGATTCGCCGAGCGCCGTTGTGTGGATATTATTAATACACACAGTTTTCCTTGGGGTAGCCAGACAGAGCCGCGTAATCTCTCATCCCTACTTTATTGCAGATGATGTGACACCCGGTGCGGATCGCCATGCTCCATTTACCCTCGCGCTATTGCACGTGTCTCATCCAAACATGTTCACCTCCACGTGAACGCTACGCAACCCGTACAGGGCACATGCCACCCCCCCGACCCTCCTTCCACTCCTCACTCTCACCCTGTCACTGTGTTAGGCAGGCGCTTCAAAAACTTCGCCCGTTGGAAAGGCTAAAACCAAATATATACTGCCTAACGCACGGCCAGCCTGACATGGCCCGGTGTGTTTCAGGCCTGACCCTTCACCAAAGCCTTTAATAAAACACATTGGCACCCATGGTGGGTGACACAAATGCATTGGATACAAGCCAGAAGACAGAGTGTGCACCAGAGTATCCAGAAGGACCGCTAGAATGTGCAAAGCGAAGCCCACGTGACCATCGCCCACACTTCATCTTCACAGTGGATGCAGAATTACTGGAAAAAAAGAAAACATTTTTATAAATATATAAATATATATATGTATATATATATATATATATATATATATATATATATATATATATATATATATATATATATACATACGTCTCGGTTCTCTGCCAATTCGGTTTTCGACCAAAACTTTCGAGTTTTTAATGCCTCGGATGACGAACAAATTTCGGTTCTCGAACAAACTGAGCACACTTGAATGCACCATTTGACTCCTCTCGCCTTCCTTACACGAGGAAGTAACACTTCCTCGTGTTGCTTTCCATTGTGAGCAGACGTGTTCAGTAAACATTTTTATTTAAAAAGAGCGTGGTTTCGGTTTTCCAACAATTTCGGTTTTCGAACAGCTGGAACGGATTATGGACAAAAACCGAGGTTTGACTGTGTATATATATATATATATATATATATATATATATATATATATATATATATATATATATATATATATATATATATGTGTATGTGTTGAACCAAACAAGAATGCATTCTCAAATAATAATGTGTGATACGTTCACTGCGTCGATATGCTGCGGTGAAACAAGTGCTACTGTGCCTTTAAAAACAAGTCCCCTTTAAAATTCCACTTCATGTTTTCCTCAAGTACTCATGCTTGTTAGTCTTGCAAAATTTTGACTTTTGTACAGGCTGTCATGTGAGACTGCAAGTATTGTTGTACCATGTGTCTTCCTCCATTATTTATTGACACACATTCAGTGACAAGTAGAATTGGCCATAAGAAAGGAACGAATGTGCAAAAGTGAGACCCAGAAGTGCACCTCGAAACACTGTTGCCAACTTAGCTACTTCTCGCTACATTTTTTATTTGGTGAGTTTTCGCAACCCCTCCAGTGACTCTTTTTCCAAAAAGTGACTCGCGACAAAACGAGTGAATTTTTCTGGTCTCACAGGAAACTCAGATGTAAAATCACACATCGTGTCCTTTGGGTTACATTGTTAATGTTCATGTTTCTTTGTGACCAAACCCCCCCCCCCAAAAAAAAAAAACCCAAACAAACCCAGAAGTAACTCGACCTGAGTGTCTCTATTGGGTCACTTTTGCTAGTTCTAAGCCCTGATAAAGGAGGAGGGTTGGAATGGTGACATGAAAAGAAACAAGAATCGACAGAAGAAAGTTCATTTGTAATTCTAAACATATTTAGGGTGCTTTTTGGTGTTTTATTTGTAGGCTCAGTATTAGATCCGTTTATTTATTCAGGGAAACGCAAACGCAAGTGACGTGATGGGGGGGGGGGGGGCTTTTTCTTTTTGCCTGTCAGTCTTTCATCAGACGAGTACATAGAGTCCATTGAATCAAACCGATCTGGAGAACGCGGCACCTAAAAAAAGGCGGGCTTTCAAGTATTTTCGAACATACACTGCTTTGGCCCGAATTAATTCACGGATTTTGATATCAAATGGCGTCCTTGAGGTACAAAAATAACGCCATCATTGTTCTGTACAACGTGCAAATCAGTTGACGGGGATTATTCCGCTTGGTAAATGGCGTCCGCGAACCGCCGAGCTAAACGGTGAAGCATGAGGAATTGCCAAAGATGTTGACATGAAAGACGACATTGATGCGTGTCAAACTCATGCATTCCGCAGCATAAACTCAAAGATTATCCTGACAAGTGTTTGGCATCGATAGACAGATGTGTCAGTAATATTAATGAGGGCATCCAAAAGATGGCTAGAAATTGCCAAGACAGTCCAGACACAGAAGCTCGTCAAGGCAAAGCGCTTCAACACACCGTAGCCACAGAAAACAATAATTACACAGCTGAGCCAATTGCCTTCCCGCTGTCGGGTGCTGTGGGTTGCTCGAATGCTATATTTAATTAATCTCAGCAAATCAATGTTTTTTTGTGCGTGGCAATCGGATTTGGGACATGATCCTGCGAGACCGGATCCACTTGGCGTTGCCGAAACATTTTGTTGGTTTTCCCCTGGCAATCAAAAAGTATGTTGGCAGATTATGAAAAATCCGGAAAGATGCAAACATGTTGAAATGCATTTGTCACGTCAGTTTTTAGCACGTATGCAGAGAACGGTGTCAATGTTGATTAATTTATTTTTCAATCGACTTTGACACTCCCACCTAAATCGGAGCCATGGATTTGGAGGACAACAGAAAAAAAGTTGAGTTTGTGACAAAATTCCAATCATGTGACGATGACTAAAAGTCTATTATTGCATTTTGATGACAAATGTGGCACATTGAGTTACCGCGCAATAATTTGAAACATGATGTAATTATGCAGGATTTTATCACTCAAATGTAAATCAGCGGAAAAGATTTGCATCTTCCTGATTTATTTGACTCCAACTTCTGTTGATATTTATGAACTTGTCCTTTGCCAAGAAGGAGGAGGGATTTATTATCACTGAATCTTTCCATTATGATAAAAAAAAAAGTATAGATATATAAAAAAATAACGGACTGCTTAATGACCAACTAATGAGCATGGAAATCACCCAGCGTGTCGGAACTTGAGTCATCGTATCCCATTTTCAAATCAAGGTTCTGTAAAAGGTGGATGACGTGCACAACCACTGCTAACAGAAAGACTCCAAAACACAATCGCAGCTCGGGATCAATACCATTTCCCTCCTTTAGCCGCTTAATCACGCCTATGACGGACGGCAATTATGGTCAACAGAGGAATTGCTACAGAAAAGGACCACTTACCCCAATTAAAAGGCAGGAAATCAATAACAGTCGGCTTGTCCCCGATCGATAAATTCAGGTAATTTGCGCGCGATCGAGGTTGATGCGCAATCATTTAGTTTTCAGTAAATATCTCTTTGTGGAGGTGATGAGATGAGCATGAGGGAGGGCATGAATGACACGATTGGGGATAATTGCGGTTCAAACGTGGGTAAATTGAAGTGCTAGCATGGATGTGTCGAGAGTTCAGCATTAGCCACATGTACGCAAGCACCCAGGGCAAATCATCAGGCATTGTCTCATTTGAAAGGCTTTTGCAGATGCATTCTAAAGTTCCAATCGTGATCGGTCAAGTCAAGCCAATCAATAAGGATAAATTCACTCTGTGGCTGGACCGATGCACTTTTCTTTCCAATTCCTCCTTACCAAGACAGCGGTCGGCGCAACTGACAAAACATTGAATTTCAAATTCATTTTTAGGAGTCGGTTTTTAAATGAACCTTTGCAATTGTAAAGGCCATAAATCTCACCACCGAACCAAACTCAACTGTATTTCTCCAGCACTTTAAAACAACCACCGCTGTATACAAAGTGCTGTGCATGGAGCAGAAATCATTCCTACAACAACAAAGGATACATTAATAACAAAGACAGCAGCAGGAGTCCTTAAAGAGCTGATATGGATGAAACTTTATGAAACTTTACGAACCATTGGCTGATAGACGAGAGACAAAGTTGCACTGGTTCACGAGGCTTCACTTTGTCCATCACTACCCCCGACCCCCAAATAAAGAATCAAGATTCAAAGCAGCGTGGCACATAAGGCGACAGCAGCAAGACCAAATAGACTGAAAAAAACAAACAAACAGGAAATGAAATACAAGCTAGCTGACAAGACGCTGAGTCACACCTGGACAAGACACACGTGACAGGAAGCAGCTGATTGATGGGAACTAGGAACTCAATTATTACACAAAACTAAGCCGACGAAACTGAACTAAAATCTAGTCCAAATAAAGTAAAAAAATACAAAACACAACCACCAAATGACATTCATTACATTTCCATTTCTTCCATTTACTGACACCGGTGGCTGGAAAGAATAAATTGAAAAGGAACTGCTCTAGCCACTGTCCCGAAATCCATTATTTGAGATCTGCTTAGTCTAGTGTGGACATTTTTAACGTTAGTTTTTTTCTTTGTAATTGCTAAGACTCAAACAAGTGAATCCGCAGTCCTTTATTTTCTCCAAGAGAAAAAATAGAAGCACTCCAAGCAAATTTACAAAACCGGGTCAGATTGAAAACTGGGGAATTATTCATTTGGCAAATAGGTTTGTGCTTTTTTGGGTGTTGTCGAATTCAGACGATAATTCAAAGAGGGCTCAGATGTGATTCTTCAGCCTGAAAATGAAATGGGAGCAAAAAAGTGTTCTCTCTCTCGCAGTCCGGGATTCTCGACGTCCTTGCTGGCATTACACAAATCATTTGCAATTCATGTGCTAATTACACAGTTTTTAAGGCTCATCTTTTAATCTTGGATATCACAAGAAAAGTCTCAGACAAAATATTTCTTTTGAGAGACGTATGGCTTTACCACGCGGAAGAATCATTTTTTGTGTTGAAATGGAATTAGGTCAGACTCGATCCGATCAGGTCACGCTTCGATGTCGTTCAAACATGCAGCCAAGCGGTTTGAACGTATTGATAAAATCCTTTTAATGGATCGATGGGCGTTCCAATGTAAACATTGTGAAGAGAAAATACGAGTTCAACTTGAAGAAATTTCAAACCGAATGTTGAGCGGCGTATTGTTTTTGGCATTGAGCCTCCGTTTTACAAATAGGTTCAAACGACTTCTTCGAAACGTTCGAATGACTTTGCAATACATTCGACGTAGCCCGGTCAAAAAGTGATTTCCTTTCTTCTGTACGCGACAGACTTCTGTATGCACAAACATTTGACTCGATCTCGGAATAGGGGAGAGTTTGGTACATGGATAGGGGGCGCTGATGCATTTGTCAAGCACTGTTTATGGGATTGCCGATGTGGTTAAGGACGTCTAATGTGCAGTTGCTAATCCTTCAGTGAGGAAAGGCAAGCCACACCTCAACGTCGCATGCAGAGGCTTTTACAAGCGGATGGAAGGTCTCTGCACTCTTCATAAAAAAACAAGCAAGTGATGACACCCCCCTCCCCCGTCCAATCTTTGAGTGTCGCTCAGTGAATGTGAATTGGTGTTAAATTGGATGGCGTGCACAGTATTAAATTGAAGCGCATGCAGATGAGGGCTCTGAAAGATTTGATATGGAAATGAGATGAGAGCGGTGCTTTATTAAGATTAGCTCCCATGAAGACGAACACAACATGTTTTCGCACCAAATCTGTTTAATGCGGTTTGCAGTTCAAAGCACTGAGTAATGTGGACAGCAAATTTTATGACGTATCTGTTCTATACAGTACAACACGGTTGAGCGGAAAACAAATCTGGAACGGATTAATTGCATTTCCATTCATTTTAATGGGGAAACATAATTTGAGATACATATGCAGGCATAACAAATCTGGTTTCCCAAGGCACCAGTGGTTGCCATTCACAGTGAGGGGCCTTCGGTGCCTCTCCCTGAGCAGCCTAATGGCCTTGCCGCTGAGCGTGCATTTCTGCCCCACCCACAAATGGAATGCATCAAATATTGACCATATGACCGATGGTGGAAAACGTGGAGAAAATATGACTTGCGCCGTGGAACCTTTTCAAATAAAATAAGTGAAAGAGACAGCGGAGTGCGAGGGGGGTGATGAATATTGTGAGGCTATCCGCATGAATTCAAGCATGGGCTCCGATCATGATCAGGATCATTTTCTCTGGATGTTGAGCCTTCTTCATCCTCCACCCCCCCCCCCCCCCCATCCATGCTCTGTCATCCATGCCGAATGTGAATTGTCTTCAAACCGGAATGCAGGCAGCTCATTTTTCAAAGCTGCAATCCCTTTAGTGCAAAGTTTCCAGGGAATGCTCCTCTCATGCTTGCTCCACATTACATGACACCCTTAATCCAATTTGGTTTGAAAGTACATTTCGTCGCTTGTTGGCGACGCTACTTTTAATCATGTGTCGGCGTGTGCACCCACACACGTGCGCGTGTGCGATAGTTCCGCATGAGCGTCTCTGTTCGTGTACGTACATAGCGCAGCAAAATATGCATGCGCAAATTTGCATGGGCATCGCCAGATGTGTCGGAGTGTGTCACGTCTCTGCGATGATGGCGTTCAGCTGCTCTGTCTCTCGGGACGTGTGATACACAGGGCGCTGCGGCTGCTCAGCACGGTTGCGTCCACGCGCCCGGCACAGGTGCCGCGTAGAAAAAGTACAAAATAAGAGGAGATCGCCTGCGCTGAGTTGCAACAGAAAAGGCTCCCAAAGGCTGTTATTCAGCCACTATCAATGGAGAGAGCCTGTTGGGGGCAACTTGACTTTCACCCACTGAGATGGGTACTATTGTCAAGGATCTGACATGATTTCAGCTTGAATGCAGAAAAAAAAAAAATCATCTTTTTGTCTCAGACAGTTTTGCAGCTGACATGAAGAATCAATAGTTTCTTCGAAGACTCAATTAAATCTGACCTTTTGACGAGTGACAGCCTTGAAGAACTCTTGTGGGTTATTACGAGAGGTTTCGGGTTCCCCTGACTTATTATGACGCTCACTTCCCCCGGAGGCTAACTGCAGCTTTTTAAGACAATCTGTTTTGGAAAGCAAAAAAAAAAAAAAAAAAAAGATTAATTCGACATTTTAATTTGGTGCGTGTCAAGTTGATGGAACGTTTCGAATCCACTGAACCACTTCAGTGGACCATTTTCTCTTATCATTCCAAGATCCAGGCATAAAAAAAGTGTCCTAAATGTGAAATAATAACAGTAAAAAAAATAAATGTTGGCTCATTTGACAGACTTTGGTCTTTGGTGATAATTGAATTGAATTGAATACAACTTTATTTAATAAAAAAAAAAAAATATTGTAATAAAAAGAAGATTGAGCATGTGATTGTTACAACCTGTTCGAATGGATTTGTATATGGCTTGAAGGTTTCACCTAAGCTTCTAATCCTCAGAGGGAAGATAAATCTAATGGTTTTGTTTTTCAATCGGGGATTAGTGACTGCAAGCCTCTCGCTGGTGTATATTCCCCCTTCCTGCCGTGTCGGCGAAGGTACGTTTCGTCGATTGTACGCTGGCTTATCTTGAACCACATTTGATCTGTTATCCAAAATGGGAAGCATTTTCGCTTTCTTGCTTGACTCTCTGAAAGCTGAGGAGCTATTCTGTTGTGAGCATTGTAACGTTTCACCAAAATCTTTTCTGAGATAAACCATCCAGGATCCAAATCTGTATTCCTTTTTCCCGATGATGCTACTACAGAAAAGCTCAACAGAGAGCCTGCATTTATCTGTACCATCATGTATTTCCAACAAGGGGAAATTTTACGGCGGCACCATCAGCAGTATGATCACTGGGCTCAAATCACAAAAGGGAACATACTGAACAGTGAGTCACTTGGAAAGTTGCTAGTGCATCTTGTACTCCTATTATGTCCACATTTTGTCCCCTTTTTTGAAACTCAAGAGCAGATTCTACAGAAACTGCCTGAACGGAATTTCTGCGAAATTAGGTCTCGTGAATAAGTTTCATTTAGTGCAACTCAAATCACCTTTCCAAACGGGAAAACACATTTGGGCCGACTCAAGGATGAATGGGCCACTTTAAAATGTGTTAACTTTTTGAAGCACACTAAAGTCAGTCAAGAAAGCAAATTTATACTCTTTGTACTGCTCATTAGCTTTCTGTTCAAGGTCTGATGGCAAATAGTTGAGTAGCCCTCAATCTGACACAATAGCTCCAGCTCTGCACTGCACAGCAGCCGAATCACCATCTGTACATTCAGAAGCAAAAACAAAATAAACAAAAAACTGTAGCAAGGTGACCATTTTTCCAGTTGACTTGAGGATCATGACTGTGATGTCTTCAGAAATCGGCCATAGTACATAAAGTGCACAAAACTATTTTTGCCTCTCAATTTGAATGATCTTTATTCACTACAGTGTTGTGACGATACATTGTGTTGGTTTATATGTATAGTCATATCTCGGTTTTCGACCATAATCCGTTCCAGAAGGCTGTTCGAAAACTGATTTGTTCGAAAACCGAAACCACGCTCTTTTAAAAAAAAAAAATCTTTACTGAACACGTCTGTTCACCATGGAGCGCTAAACGAGGAAGCGTCACTTCCTCGTTTACCCGAGGAAGCGGCACTTCCTCGTGTAAGGAAGGCGAGAGGAGTCAAGTGCTGCATTCAAGTGCACTCAGTTTGTTCGAGAACCGAAATTTGGTCGTCATCCGAGGCATAAAAAACTCAAAATTTTTGGTCGAAAACCGATTTGGTCGAGTACAGAGACGTTCGAAAACCGAGGTTTGACTGTATCTTTGAATCGAGACAAAAGTTCGACGGGACAGCCTCTCTTCTCACTCTGCCCACCTTCACCTTTTTTAACTAACTTTGCAACCCAGGTCAAATTTCATTTTAGTTTTTGTCGCGGGTCACTGAAAAATGGATGACGGGCCGCAAATGGCCATCAAATAATTTCACCGGATTATGTATAATTATGTGTAATCCGATTGTGGAAACTGCTTTTTGTCTGACAATGCAGGGGCTCGAACAGAGATTAACTCAAGTGTGTCAACTGTCAAGTGAGAAAGGGAAAGGGCAATTCTTGCAGCCTTCAACTGTCTCTGTTCAGGAATGTATGTTTTTTTGTATTTCCTCCCCCGCAAATTCCTACAAGTATCATATTTTATAAGAAGTCATTCCCCTCCACAAGGGTTTGACACCACAATCTGTATTGACATGGCTTGAAGGACCCGGCATGGTACAGTAATCAGATGGCGGTTGCTTCAGAACACCATTAGCACAAAACCCCAAGAAACCACCCTCAACGTTCATTCATTTTTCAACAACATTCACATCTCTTTTCCAGAAGCCAAATTAAAGATCCATCTCAAAAACAGATCACAATGTGTGCAGGGATGTGTATATATAATCATTTCTGTTGATTCATCTCAGCAGCACAAAGCCCATCAGCATGCACTTTGGCTAATAGCATATTAATACTAAATGATGCCGTCATTTTAAAAGCTGAGCGGCACTCTGAGACGCTCGGGATGGCAAAACTTTGTAGGCTTCATCAGCCGAGTCTGATCTGTGAAATGTTTGTTTTGTTTTTTAAAATTTTAATTTTATTTATTTTTTTATTCTCTGATGCGCTGTCTGAGGCCTAAATTAGTTGACAGAAATGTTCAAATCTTCCAATGTGCATCCGCCGTTACCAATTGAAATAAAACAGCAAAGTTTGTTTTGAACCAGTTATCACAAAAAAACTCAGCCGCTCAAATGTAATTTTTCCTCAAATAAAAAATAAAAAAAACAGGACCAAATTCTTATTCAAACTCTTGTTCAGCGATCTATACGAGAGAAGCCGACGCAACATGTTTGTCAAGATGAACTGTGTCACCGTAACAACACCGTCAAGATGAATACAAAACAAACACGGAGCACTGCTGAGCGCCGCGTGGATCACACGAGTGAGTAAACCTCAGCTCCTACGCACTTGTAGCACCCAGAACTTCTAATTAAGTTGTTTTGAACTTTGGTGCTTTGTTTTTATGTCTGCATTGTGAGAGTGTGTGTGTGTGCGTGTGTGTGTTTCTAAATCCCCACCGCTGAATGCGGTATCATTAATGGCATGTCTGTTCCTGACTCTTTTTCACTCATTCTGTCTCTGCCTTTTAAACTCCCTATGCATTTTTTCCCCCTTTTTTTTGCTGACTTTGCTTTCATCCCAGATCAGAAGAACGTCGACGTTTCAAGTCGTTCTATTTTCAAATGGCACATAAATAAGTGGCAGTGACAGTTGAACTGTTTCATGTCAGCGACGACTTGACTTGATGCTCCTTTGTTGTCGTTTATCGTTTTTGATCTCCAATTTCCATTATTGTTATTTTATGCGTCTTCTTGGTTTTTTTTATGCACACCAATCGTCACCTCTTGCACGATGCAGTGGCATCCTGTGAAGAAAACATTCTGCTCTTAAATAAAGATCACGTTTTTGATTTGCCTTTTCAGACAGTTCTGGTGTAAAGTTGGCCTGCCTCATGAGTGCAGTTCCTGATATTTTGGTTACACGTGATAATCAGAAATTAACTCATTCAGCACCAGCCAATTCTGGACCAAGTCTAAAAAGACGTTTAAAAACGTCTTTGGGAGTGAATGAGTTAAGAGCGTCTCCCAGTGTGATGCGGTGCAGTTGCCGTTTTTTTTTTCTTTTCTTTTTTCGCACAAAACACATGAACACATTTTGGGTTGTTTTTTTTTTGGGGCGGGGGGGGGGGGCGGCTCAGAACATCATTTCAATGGGGAAAGATAATTCCTGTGCTCATTTTTCATCAGAGGCAAAAATGTTGCAATGCACACCCCCAGATGACTAAAAGGAAACTCCAAATTGTGCTCAAGATTTTTTTGCGCAAAGGTGTTCCGTTGCTTCAAAGCAAACACCGGGCTCCGATTTTCAACCGGACGGGAGTGTGCTGCGACGCGTGTTAATGTGAACGAAAGGTTCACATCTTTCCTTGGGAAACACATACCTGCGCAGTCTGCGGTTCAACCTCATGCATATTTAATGGCGAACGGGATGGAGCTCTCTATTATTGATGGCCGACTGCTCAGCTGTCTGTCTGCTGCTCGCATCGCCCTTTTGAGGAGTTGAAGTTACACAGAATGACTGGTAAGTGAATCAGAAGCTATTTCCAAGGGAATTGACATCTCGGGTCCACATGACCAATTAAGATGCTCGAGGATACCACAAATTGCTTACATTGGAGTCTTAAACATTGAACTTAAATGCACAAAACGATCACAATTCTAATGCCAATAACCCCCCGCCCCCTACAAATATATTTATTCATTTGAATAACCAGCATTGAAACCTTCCACTGCCAAAAAGAGAAGCAAAAAGTCGTTTCTGCGCGTGGTTGCGAGCTTACAACATGCAATGGTAATTTATTTCTTCTGACTGTCATGTTGAAAGAGAACACAAACACTGACATGTAGCAGGAGGTTCAGTAATGAAATTGCAGTTTGAATGGATGAGTGCACCGTGATCCCGTTGAATAACCTCTCCCAGGACGCAAATATTGTCTTTGCTCTTGTTGCACGCCATGTCACAAAACGCTGTCGCGGCTTGCGGTTCGTCCCGTCAGGGATTGCCAACAGCGAGTCACTGGCAAAATTCGTTTGACGCGATTTTTATTACAGTGGACACCCTTTCCTGAGGCAATTCCCCCTCCTCATCCCCCGCCCCTTTTTAATCAGCATTTTGCTCCGTTCAGGTTGACATGCTTCCCCTTTGTGTGCTAAATTATTACGAGCTAATTACTGAGACAGAAGTGAATACAAACAAAACAAAACAAAACAATGGACACTTCATTAGGTACACCCGACCTGAACAATTCCCTTGTATAAAAGTCATACTTAATGTATCAGAATTGGAACAATTTCACAAATAATTTAAAAATATTATATATATATATATATATATTACAGTCAAACCTCGGTTTTTGTCCATAATCCGTTCCAGAAGGCTGTTTGAAAACCGAAATTGTTCGAAAACTGAAACCACACTCTTTTTAAAATAAAAATGTTTATTGAACACGTCTGCTCACAATGGAAAGCAACATTGTGTGTAAGGAAGGCGAGAGGAGTCAAATGGTACATTCAAGTGCGCTCAGTTTGTTCGAGAACCGAAATGTGTTCGTCATCCGAGGCATAAAAAACTCGAAATTTTGGGTCAAAAACCAAATTGGTCAAGAACCGAGACGTTCGATAACAGAGGTTTGACTGAATATTTGTGTGCGTGTGTGTGTGTGTGTGTGTGTGTGTGTGTGTATTTTTCTTCTCAGGCAGTCTTTGCATTATGTACTGTATGCATGTTAATGGCTGTGACACACACTGAAGGATCAGGATCTGACTGGTGGATCCCTATCGGGTCCCAGTACTACGCGAGTGTCCTCTCAGGTAACCAGAATGCAGGTCACTAAGAAAGCCATAAAAAAGAAACTAAACCGAATTAAAATGAAATAAAATAAAATGCCGCCAAGTGAATTTCGGCCCACAAACCGCCTGCATGCACACCTTTGGTCGCCAGGGAAACAAAAACTTTCACCCCGCTCCTTATTTTGTAGAATCCGATTGATTCCCTATTCTGACACTTTTTTTCAGCTCCCCTCTCTCTGCCGCTGACACGAATTCAGCCCTCCATCTCCATGTCTCCTGGGCTCATGGGACCTGAAATGGAGCTTTAATGGAATCTCTGGGATTGTCCTGTGGCTGCTTCACTCCGGTTCCCTTTCACCAGGGGTGGTGGCCCTGTTTCAGCTGTGCACCGGAGATGCAGCGCAGTCGCTAATTGCGGGGCCTCAGGACGTGCGGTGGCGTAGAAGGTTGACAGAGGTGAATTCGACGGGCTCTCTTTACTTGGTTCAACTCCGAATTGTGTCGCCTGCCGGTCCTTTTTAAGATTTCAGTTGCTCGAATGCACATTGAATTTGTTTCAATTTGCCCACCGTTGGAGTCTGGTGGCTTGGCTAATTGGAATATTCGAGAGGCTAAAAACACACGCTGTGTGTGTACGCACGTCCTCATTAATAGATCAACGGGCTGCAAGCCAATCACACGCAGTAATGCGCTGCAGCGCGAATTCTTGATCTTAGCGCAGAATAAAGAGAAACTCTAATGACCAGAAGAAGAAAAGCTTTTTAAATTAAAACTCTTTGAAACACCTCCAAAGTGTTATTATTCCGTGCTTTTCAAATTGTGACAAAGCTTAGGGTGCTCCAAATGCAAACCGAGTCAACTCAAATGCACGCTGAACAACCTAGCCAGGAATAGCTGGACTATCAAATTGTCATCACATTGTCCAGGACAGTTCGGTTTGATTGATCCAAATTGGAGATTCCTGTTGTGTTTCTAAAAACACCGTCTGCATATTTTCAATGTATGAGCAACTTTTGAAGAGACAGACAGGAAGAGTCATTGTTTGTTTGGGAAGAAAATGTCTCTCTGGCAACAATTTGATTTTATTTTCTGAGAAGAGGCACGCTCACGCAGGTACAGGCGCAAAACATGCAAATCAGCGCCTCAGAGATCAAGGCTGCTTTTCAAAACTGAGTCATAGTTTTATGTCAGAGATCCATTGTGGTCAAAGAACCCATGAAGACAAAAATTCCTCGATATATAATTTTTTCAGAGTGATTGACATTTTTTGTACGCAGCATCACTTGAATGGGGACTTGGGAGCATCGAACGAGTGTGGCATGGCTGAGCACAGAAATTCTTTGCATCTGAATAATCCCCCAAGAGTTACATTTGATACCTCATTATTAATTACTGCAAACATCATGCCTAGGTGAGAAATAAGTAGAAAGTCCGGACAGCGTCGATGAGCTGGAAGACACTCGGCTGAAAATGAGGTATGACGAGGGAGCCATATTTAGGGAAATCGAGACGGCCCTTCGGGACCGATTGCGCCCGCGTTCGGGGATCAAGGGCAGCTGTGCTGCTCACGCCGAGCATCGAAGCGGAACTAATGAGAATGTAACGGGGCCCCGACCAAGCAGCTCGCTCGAATGAGTCGTTTCTAAAAACACACTCAACACATATGATTCAACAACTGTCATTCTTTTTTCAACCAAAAATAAAAATTGACTCGATATTATATTTAGTGTGCACAGTATCAAGTACCGTTGGGACGGTTGACTCATTTGCAATCAGGCCGATTACAAAGACAAAAACTGTACAGGGGGGTTGCAATGTGGCACATCTTATGGTCAGTGTTCAGTTCTCCAGCTCAATAGTCCAGGGTTCTAATGTGATCACAAGCAGACATTTGTATAGGAATGATTTGCTCCTTCTGACAAGTATCAATCAAGTGTCAGGCAGCAGCATTCTGGACCAACTGGAGACGCTTGACGGAGGATTGGCTGACTCCAAAGTAAATTGCAATACAATAATCCAGCCGATATGCGACAAACGCATGAATGACTTTATCCAGCTGCCTAAGATGAAAGAAGCTGGACTGGAGAATGGCACCAATTTCAAATCACTGTCCAGTTTAGACCCAAGTACAAGAGTCCTGGCTTGAGATATGGTCCCAGGGGGCCCCAAGTCTACGAGATGGAATGTATATGGACCAGTGAGACCAAAAGGTATCACTTCTGTCTTCTTTTCATTGAAATCCAGGTCTAGATTTTCTCCAGACAGGATAAAAGTGGCCTCAAGTTTTTTTTAAAGTTCGCCCTCTCCTCATGATTCAATTTGTATGGGGCTCCCCACCAACACCACCACCACTGAGCCTCATTTTGCAGCTCGCACGCAGAAGGAGTGCAGACATGTAAATTGTTAATTTGGTACCAAAAAGAACGATGCCACAGGCCTCAGCTGGTGAAAAAAAAGCAATCCTCTTTCCATTAGGCGACTCTCCTCAGTGAAGTGATTCCTATTAGAGTTCAATTTAGAAGACGGTATCACGCTCAACTGTTTACCAGCCCGACTGAGACCAGATGACTTTGTCTTACTCTAATTTCTCTCTCATGTCTCCTGCTTTTTCCTCAGTGGCTTTTGAGACAGTTTTTCTTTGGCCTCACTTGACCGCACTTACAAAGTCGCAGGTGTTTCCAGAGGGAATCATATCTCGTGACTGGAAAAGTGATGCAAACAGTCGAATGGGTTGGAGGGGGGGCAAAGCCCAAATGATGATGTTTGACGCTGATCCTGACTGATTCCACGAACAAATGATGGAAGGCGAGAAATGGCAAAACTATTAACTTACAGGCATCCAGCTATGCCCCGCGTGATGCTAGCCCGCTGTGCGTCGCCTGAACTGCTCTCTGTCTATCTGCCTCTTTCATCCAAGCAGACATCTCAGCTGGGGTGGTGGGAGGGGGGTGTCGGAAGAAACAAGGCAAAGAAAAGTCTCCAGATGAAATAAGAGTGACCTGCCAAAACCCTGTTGTTCCTCAGAGGACATAACCGATCACCAGATGGCCAAGAAACAGCGAGAGTGTGTGCAAACACAACAAACACACTTGACTTGATATATTTTTTTTTCTGTGTGTCGATTTCCAACATGTATCCAATTAAAACCGCAGGTTTTGCGAAAAATTATTTAAAAATAATTAGGGCAATTACGCTCCAGTCCAACCTCGTTACAACGTACCTCGAGAGACATAACGAACAGTAGCTCGTTGTTACCACCTCCTATAAAATGGCCGCCAACTCGATTTTTACCACAGTATGAACATTTATTGACGTAAAAACATGAACTTGTAACACAGTATGAACATGTCAATTACATGTATACAGTATGAAGAAAAAAAAGATTTTATAAGATAAGATACAAAGAACTGTGGCATTCCTACTTCATCTCTGACTGAGCTCTGTCTGGTAGACTCCCTTTTGTAAGTGACAGACAATTTCAGCCTTCACGGGCAGCGAGGTTTGCTTCCGTTTACTAGACATGTTTTCAGACCATGTGCGCCATGCCTCCGGAAGTACAGTACCGACTCAATTGGTAGCATTGCTCAGCAACGAAGGGGAATTCCGCACTGTACATTTTGTTCATAAGCGAGGTCGCGGTGGCAGTTAGCTTCCCACGCTTTGGCGTCATGAAAATCTGTTCGTTACAATGAAGTCGTTATTTGTTGTCAGCAAAATTGGCAAATGGAAAATTAATAACTGGAAATTGGGACTTGTGAATGCTATAGGGGTGGAAACGTAAACGGGGCACATTGTAATGAGGTTTTACGCTATTAGCTTAATGCTATCTACGGAAGTCTACCCTCACGCTGCTCTAAAGTGGCCATGCCAGCAGTCTTTCTGAAAGACTAGCTAGCTAGCGAACCGCGCAATTGCTAATGCGAACGAAGGTGCTCAAGTTTTTATGTAGGGCGAATCATGTCAGTCATCCAATTTCCTCAGCGGATACTGTTTTAGCGACGCTCCCAGAAAAATCATGAAAAAAGAAATAGTGAGAAAGAGTTTGTGTTATTTGTATCATTGAATCCTGCCTGCAAATGTGTCGTGTTGCTGTCATGCGAGTTGATATTGTCTTGTTTGCCAACATTTCAACCTGTTAATCACTCGCTGGATGGCAACACCAAACTCCCCTATCTTGTCTGCAGAGATAAGATATTCAAGGGAAGCCGGCAGTCCGCAAGTGTGTGTGCGTACGCTCATGTGGCGTGCCCCGTAATGTTTTAGAACGCTGAATTTACCACCTAACCCGTCATGTCAACCGATTACCGTCATGGATGAAAAACAAGGAGAAGTGGGAATAAAGCATTGTTCCGTTCGCCATTTTTGTCCTCAGTTGTTTGGCAACAGCTTTTTTTTCCAATCTTTATCTCTGACGCCGGATCGCATGATCTCCAGCGTCGAGAGGATTCTAATCTAAAATGGTTCTGTATCTCCGCTGACCACATGCTGACGCTCGCGAAATATGTCTCCCTGGCCG
This sequence comes from Hippocampus abdominalis, assembly GCA_018466805.1. Classification (NCBI taxonomy): domain Eukaryota; kingdom Metazoa; phylum Chordata; class Actinopteri; order Syngnathiformes; family Syngnathidae; genus Hippocampus; species Hippocampus abdominalis. Next base: position 2,840,414 of record CM031713.1, on the reverse strand, counting down.
GTAATTGATTCCGCATTGCCTGAAAAATGTCAATGGATGGAGTGAAAATAAATTTAAATTAAGTGTTCATCTCAAGGTGTTGGCGCAGACGTTTGGAAGCATTCGGTCTGAGAGGAAACACTTATCCGAGAGGGTCAATGTGTCCATCCTTGAGGAATTCATTTGGGGATTGGATCTAAAGAGCAGCCCAAAAGAAAGCGATATAGACTCAATGCCCACGAGGGATTAGATTAATCAGCAAGGCAGAGGAGGAATTAATCTCCATTTTGCCTTTCCGCAAAGTTCCATTTCATCCTGAAACCTCGAGTTTCTTTCTGCCAGAGTTTCTTCAACTGGATTCTTTTTTTTTTCTTTCTTTGTGTTTGAATAAAGATTGAGGCATAATGGCTCCTTCATTGCTCATTCATTTTTGTGGAGTAGATATTTTTACCACTCGAGTTCAAGTAAGGAATACAGTATTTGCACAGACCCTTGCACATTAGCTGCACTAATATCTGATATGGACATTAGTAGGGATATGTTTGCAGCATTGACTACAAGAATGGAATATGTTGATTGACCGTCACTTTGTTCATCCCTTAGAACAAAGTCCAGAAGATTCCAAAGTCCAAATCCTTACAGAAGACTTACGGCCGCCCTGCCACATTTTCAGCACTCTAGTGCTAGCAACAGACAGCAACTGGCGTGTTTTGACCACATCGAGGAACACCTCCACTCGCCGACCTTTCTCTTTCAAAAGGGACTCCATTCATAAGATACGATTCCTCTCATTTGCCAATTCTTGTTCAGGCTTTACCTTTCGTCGGCCTTCGGTGACTTGAGTTCCTCTGGCTCATTTCATTTGCATGTACAAAACATATGTTCAAATCTCCTATTAAAATAATGTGCGCGCCAAAAAATAGAAAATGAAGGTCGGATAAAACTTGCTCGGTCGGGTGTGACCCAAAGCTTCTGAAGCAGTCATGTCAAAAGCTCTGGTGTGGGGTGGCATATGGTGGAAGAGGCACACACAAAGAGTACCAATAAAATGGAGGATGAATGAAAGCGCAAATGAAAGCAATAAAGAGAACACTTAAGCCGTCAAACAACTTGAAGTATGAAAAAGCTTGATGAAGAGAACACAAATTGCAGGTCAAAGCCTCAATGAGCATTTAACCTGGAACAGAGAAAAGACGTGAAACCCTTGACATTTTTTAACCTCTTGTTCAGAAACTCAAGTCATGAAATAAATTAGTGTCATTAAAAAAGGAAACTTTGCTCAGTTCGATTCGTTTTGTTTAGAATCTTGAACTTCCTCCACTTCACTCTGAACTCCTGACACCTGTAGGATTTCATGTCCGTTCGTTCTGGAGAATGAATTTACTGTGAATTTTGGCCCCGAGGGATGGGTTTAAGTCAAAATGACCCACCACTGTATAACTTAGCCGAAACGCTGTTTGCATTTTAAAATGTATAACTGCGTCTTCAGTAAACAATTTGGATACCTAAGTCAAAAACGGATTGGATAATGCTTTCAACTGAGGTAGCATTTAGCATTAGCCAACATAACCATCAGTCACCAGATTGATTTACGATGTTCAAACATTTATGCCCAGATGCCCTCCTCTTATAATTTCCTACTTGTCTTGGTTTCGGTGAATTTCAAGTCGCACTCACATTAGCCAATCCGTTTCACTGCTTTTGATTGTGCTACGACGTTCATCTTGTCTACTTTGGGTTAAATTAGGTTTACAATGCATTTTTCTCCAGGCAATGTTTATTTATTTTTTTTTGGGGGGGGGACTTTTACCTGGCTGATAGTTTCGACTGTCGCTTCAGCCTTCACTTAAAACAAGTCACAAGGAAGTAGCGACATCTCCGATGAAGGTTGAAGCGAAAGCCGAAATAGTCAGCTCGGTAAGAATTTTTCTCTTCACCAAAAAACCCCCCCCAAAAAATAAATATCATTGTCTGGAAAAAAAATAAGCCTTAAATCTAATGCTTTTGATTGTTTGTATGCCTCGGTCAGGCACATCGTACTTCCTTGCTTCATCTCTCCGAAAAGAGGTGAGCTGAAGCACGGCATAACTTGACCGGCTTGACCATTGTAATCAACGACTCACATTTTGACAACTATTCCACCAAAGTCTGTCTGCTCCCTACTACTCTATTGAGTAGACTCACATGCTTTCATGTAGAACACTTTGTGAAAGCTTTGACCATTTCTCACCATACTGAGATGAACTGAACTGCAGCGCTTAAAGGGATTTACACCTTCATGAGCAAGACCATAACACGCTAATTGCATGGTGGTGGGCATGGCAACATTCGTCATCGGCGTGTGAATTGGTGACCAGGCACCGTTGCAGTGTGCTTTCCTTCGCCTCATTAGCGGCTCTATTCGCAAACAAACATGGTTTCCAAAACACGGTAATTAGTCCTGTTTGAATAAATAAACCATTTTAAAATATTGAAGCGATAGTAGATGAAATGCTGCACAGGGCAGACTTCCAAACAACACCTTAACACATCACGTGCTCAAAACATTTCACCCCCCCCCCGCCCCCCTTTTGTCATTGTTGTCTATGCATGTCTCCAGTGGCTCACATCAAATAAGGAGTCTGATAGAGGGCTCAATATGTTGTTCTCACTGCAACCGTGTTCTTTATTTAGCCACATGAGACCTCTACGTGAGATGAATATTTCTGGCTTGAACGATTTTCAACTAGCTGGCAGATGGATGCCGCGTGTGAATTAAAAGTGGCATTTTATATAGACACACAAGGCATAATGGTCCTAAAATGTGATGATTAAAACGACAAGTCCAATTGTGGGCGCGTCAAGGTTTGAACTTGACAGTGTGGACGGCTTCAAAAGCAAATCCTATAATTACCAACGTATTGTGCAATTATTTGAGTGTACTTGACACCATTGTGGGTGTAAATGTGTGTGTGTGTGTGAGGGGGGGGGTGGACTGAAAAAGTGTGAGGGGCATAAGATCAACATGAAATTTCAGAAACAGAGAAGTTGCTCAACTAAGTCGCTTGCGCTCAATGAATCCTTCTGTTTTTTATTTATTTTTGTTTTTTTTTGGAGGACTTACTGAATCCCACCCACGCAGCGCAGGTCACTTGCGCGTAGTTGTTCCCACACACTTTTCCTCGACATAATCGCTCCCTATTGACAGAGAACGTAAAATACATAACAATGATACGCTGAGCTCGATGCTAGGACGAATGGACGTTTCAGTTTTCTAGCCATGCAAAGGTTCGCTCCGTTAAATCCCTTCATTTGAATCAATCACAGGTGACCTTTTACTGCCACCGTGGAGTGCGCAAAGCCTTGATTAGGAGCGCCGGTGCTCGTTAGTCACAATGTCCATCTGCTCTTTTCCATCCCACACCTTCTAATCAGACCCAAGCACTCAGACATCTGCAACTTTCTTTGGCTGATTATCGAAACGCTCCGCGGCCCTCCCTCCGTATGCTGAACAATCAACGTGCATCAATTACCGCATTGGCCCGAATATAAGACGGCCCTGATGGTAAGACCACCCCCTCTTTTTCAAGACTCAAGTTTGAAAAAAGACTTTTTGAACACCAAATTATTTTTTATACAGAAAATAATTACAGTACATCTGAAACAAATGATTAAAACAATATATTTGAGAGAAAAAGCATGTTATTTTGCCTCATTCAAATCTAAAGTGCAATCACATTCGCAAATGAATGGCTTCTGGTTTTTGAAATTTAAATTACATGATAACTTCTCCTCAGCTGCCACTTAAACTGGCCGATCCATGACCCACTTTTCTCGAGATTGTCGCTAGGTTTTTTCATTTTCTGTTGTCTCTTCTATTATTTTTTTTCTCTTTTCTTTCTTACCACTATTTATTTTTCTTCTTCGTGCTACCGCTATTTTTATTTTTATTCTTCGTGACAGGGGTTCACTTTGGCCTGGGGAGTCCTGGGAAGCATTCGCTTCAATGATATCTGGCCCCATCTAGTGTCGTGAATGGGTATAATGTCTAGACCCCAAATATAAGACGACCTCCGCTTTTTCAGTCTTATTTCAATGCAAAAAACACCGTCTTATATTCGGGCCAATACGGTACAATGTCATTTTGATGAAAACAAATGATTACTGTAGTTCCTCAACAGAGCCGCACTTAGATTTCGGGAATGTAAACAGACAATATAATTTCCCTTAACCTTATGAATTCCATTTTTTTTAATTGAAAGTGTCAATATGGTATGCTGTCACAATATCGCCTTACCCCCAACTACCACATACGGTAACTGGAGTTCTTCTTTGGCCAAGTTTTACCGAACATGATTCACCTGACACAAGTCAATTTTTTTAGCCCTGCCACACCCAAACAATCAACCTACATCAAACACAACAACATATTTTGTAAAGCAGTGGCTAATAAATATGGTCTGCATCAAGTGCATTTGATGTGCAGGAGCCATGAATTAAGTCAAAATATTGCAGAGAGCGGCCAGTGTTGGCATGCAGCAGTCGATGCTTGAAAAGTGTACAAGTTCTCTTGCTGGGGGCTTCAAATTGATCAGCAGATTCAACTTTGCAGCCATGTTGCTTGTCTGGAACGCGTTAGTGCAGTGATTCTTAACTTAGGTTCGATCGAACCCCAGGGGTTCGACGGAGCCTCAGCCAAGGAGATTAAGACACATGTCAATTCGTTAAGACACGCCCGCCTGGCCATCACTGGATGCAGATGATCACATTAAATTGCTTGTCCAATCAGCGCTGCGGGAAAATTAGGTCGCTCAGTAGTCAACGTGTGACTGTCGCGATAGTACGTAGTGTGATTTTTTTGAAAAAAAAGTTTTAATACATGCTATGTTGAACAAAAATAAATAAATAACAAAGTGGCCGGATGAATATGTACCACTTGGCGCCACATGCATCACAGAACGTGATAGCACTCAGCGTCCTATTTACATAATTTGTCATGCCAAGTTGAGCAACTCCAGTCTCGCACCGGCAAAACTGAAGGAACACTTCTCGAATCGTATTTTGATTTTTCACTAAGGATTTCGGCGAATCTGCATATGAACCGGTTAGGTTCTGTACCTCTAACAAGGTCAAGAACCACTGCTTTTGTGTCAAACTTGTGCGGAAAAACTTTTAACGAAAAAACGATTAAATGACGCGAGTCTCCAAATTGCTCTTTTGTATCGAGCATGTGACTACGGAGTACAAAGAATAGCTTGCGACCAGTCAAACCAAAGAGTTGTGCAACTCAGTACTGGGAAGCAATCGAAACTAATTTGGCAAGAGATGGAAGAGATAAGTGACAGTGAATAGCATCCCAGTGCCCTGCTTATTGTTGGCCCGCGACCCGTTTAGACTTAGAACCTGTGTTGTCGGCACCTCTCTGAAAAAGACAAAGCAAGGGGCAGGCGGATGTATAAGCCAGAGAAAGATGCCTATCACATCGAAAAATCATATAAAGACTATGACGTTGGCAGCCGAGCCGAGTGAAGGGTGGGAAAGCGCTGGTGAACGGCAACGGTCTGAAACAAAATAAACAAAGTACAATTTCTCCAAATACAAAAAGTAGAGCAAGGGCGAAAGGGAAATAATTGGACAAAATGGATGGAAAATATCAAACAAGACAGCTTTGAAGAGACGCTGCGCTTCAGGGCGAAAAGCGCATGATTGGGAAATGGGCACAATCACATGATTAGACCTGAGATATGTTTTCTTTGTGGAAAGGCTGAAGATGAAGAAAAAAAAAAAGAAAGGGCTGAGTTGAAAAGAACTATCTGTTCTAACTTGATATTTAAAAAGCAACCCGCACAGCAGCCTGTAATCCGGAACGCTGTTCATTGCCCTTATCGCCACGGCATCCTTGAATCGCCACTTTTAGTGCTCTATAATATTTCGGCACAAGTTCAGAAAGCTCTCGTATTGTTCGAAGGAGAGTGATGTTACCCTTCAGAGTTGTGCGCAGGGCTTGTACACTTTATACCAAGTTGTTTGGTCGTTAAACGATGCCGTTCTTGCCCAGACTTCAATATGAATGTATTCTTCCCCGCCCCCTTCCCCATGTCATTTGATTGTTGAATTTTGGCAGATGGCAGAGGGAAAGAAATTTCTTTTGTGAACGAAAAACCTTGTCAGGTGATGATTTTGGCAGATGGCAGATGGAAAGAAAATCCTTTAGTGAACGAAAAACCTTGTCAGGTGGCGATTTTGCCTCGCAGCACATACCAGACCCCCCAAAAACCAAACCATTTTGGTTATTTTTTACTACATCCAATGAGTACTTTTGGTGTTGCTGTCTCGCAAAGCTCAAGTTTGTGTTTTGACCCATTTGGTTTGCGTGTTCAGAGCGTGAGTGACAGATAGGCAGCCTCTGCCTGGGAGAGCCAAAAAGCCCCAGCGACCGTGTCGGATGCTTCACTGATCCGGGGCGAGGCTTTTATTTCTGCATCTCTCCGAATGGACGGCTGCACTGTCAGGTCAGCGGAAGCCACGGCGACCTGACATGGCATCTCAACCTGAACTAAAAGCTGCTGCGCTGTAACAGGACTGCAGAGAGATCAGAGTGTATGTGGAAATACCCAAAGTTTCCGGCAACCGCTTTATTTGAATGCAAATATGCGATTTGCCATCATTAGCCGCTGCCATTAGAGTGACTTAGGGGGATGCAAACATCGTGCAAGGCCTTCCTGAGTTGAGAGGGAAAATTCCCGGAACAAGAATTCCGAGAATAACGCCTGTTTTGAAGGAGCTGGGGGTTCCCTTCGCTGGCCTGTTGCACACGCTTGTCGTGCTTAACCGCCATTTTAATTCCACTGCACCACAATGGTTAATACCAACCCCCCATTTTATGGGGGGGCTCTCTGCAACTACAGTGAAACTCCTCTACAACAAAGTCATGTTTGCAGCAAGACATTTTTCACAACAGGGGGTTTTTCACTGTAGCAAATTTGATCTCAGATGTAAACACACACACGCACACACACACACACACACACACACACACACACACGCACACACACAAATGTATGTTGCGTTCAGGAAACTCGCAGCTGTGTAAACCAGTGTGGTGGCTGCTGTTGCCGTTTCCGAACGAAGCAGTAGAGGTCGCTGTTGGATTAAACTTTGTTGTAGTGGATCTCTTCGCGAGGCAAGAGCAGAGAAAAAATATTTGGTATAATGCAACAGGGTTTTTTTGTTGTATGGGGGGCAGGAGAGTGGGAATAGTGTTAATGCACTAGGGGGTATTTTCGCCCATGTAGGTTTCGTTGTAGAGGAGTTTCACTGTATTTGCATTAATGGTCTTGAATAACATTCGTTTTAGTTCAACCGTATTTATTTCCCTCTTTGACCCCTTAGCAAACATATCAACAAATCTTCCTTTGCTACATTTACGAAGCATCACTGCGATGAAAAATGGATCCCTGTCGCTTTTACGTGATTTATTTTCAGTGAGTCCGGACAAAGATTTCTCTCTTTCTCTTATCTTTGTTTACCTTCACTGCAGGACGGCTCATCAATAGTTGGCGGTTACAGCGGCGTTTGTGTTTGACAAGCCACAAATCATGAAATCATATCAATGATGTTGTGACAGGGAGAGCTTTGTCACCAACTGAGTACCAGGAATGTCGTGTGCTATTTATGCATCGGGCTCGCGACTGAGAGGAGACAATGGTGTATTTTCTTCTCGACTGAAAGAGCATGATGATCGAAATCAATTACCGTGTATTCATGGCAGGTCATTCAGGCCTCTTCTCGTACACACATCGACGTTTCTGTATTTACCGAGGATTTGTATGAGAGTCCGTTTAGTGATGGGCTCAAGATTTGGAATTGTGTCATGAGGCGCATGCGTGTCGTGGAGCCAAAAGGGAGAAGGCAGGAAAAGCAGGCTGCGCTGTTCAGTAATGTACCGACAAAAAACACTTGCAGAGGTATGGACGAAAAACCAAAAGGAAAGCACAACCGAGTCCTGAAAAAGCTCTAAGTAACAAAACAAGAAACCATTACAGTAACCCAATGAACCAACCCCATGCGGTTGGCGTGGCAGGCCTTTTAAAAGAAAACAAAAGCGAACGAATGGCATGATGACCAACAGGTGGGAGGCTGTAGGAGAAGCCCTGTTGGTCACAAACGGAACAGAATCATATAAACAATAAAAAAACAAACAAATCTCAGCTCAGCAAAAACAGAAACATGACACGTTGAATGTGGATTTATGATTTCAGCAAACAAACTGGAGGGCAACACCGGGGCACAACCAACAAATCCGAGCAGGACTCAGCTTCCAGGTAGAGCAGCTCTCAGGGGGGGGGTCAGGGATCAAGGAAAGCGTCACACATTGACATGCCAACCGAGTCTCACAAGATGCTGGGCAACAAGGTAAAAAACAAAACAAAAAAACAAACAAAAACACGACTAAAAGAGACACAAATAGAATCGAGATTTTTTTTTGATCAAACTTTTCAGTTGCCTGAAATGAAGGTTGCCAAAAACACTCTTGTTGATGCGGAAAAGTTGTCCGAACACGGAGCGAATACCAGCTTCCGAGAGACATGTTGAGTTTTGGAGTCAAGTGATTGGGGGGGAAAAAGGCCACCGTGTTATAATCGCAGTTTTGAGGGCAGGCGCAGCCCATTCGAGTCTCAATTTTGCACTCAATTCTCCCACCCAGATTGGCCTGCTGCCCCCCCCCTCTCTCTGTTCCTCCATAATCCTTGGAGACAGTGCTGACAGCAGCAGTATGATGGAGGAGAAGCCTGCTGGAGTAGAGGAGGGAAATGATCTGCTAATGGTACACTCTCTCCCAAAGGACACCTGCTTACACTCTACTACCCCGCTGAGCACTTAGTTGCTGCGTATATGTGTGTGTTTGTGTGAGTGTGTGTGGGTACATGTTTGTTTGTCCAAGCGGCACTCTCGTCTTTGTAGTGCATATCTTTTTTTTTTTTTTTTTTACAATCAGCCGCCCTCTGTTCTCTTGAACATCATGTTTCCATTCAACCAAAAGCATCCCAGATCCCTTTGACAGGGTTCCAACGGACGAGTCCAGGCCTCGGCAACAGTCAACGCATCAACATCACCTTGTTCGGGGCTCATAAAAAATGATGCTAGGGTTGATTAAAATAATCCGAATGTGATTATTCAACCCATGGCTGCACCAAAGCACAGAGCAATTAATAATCATTCCTCGCAGAGGCCTAGTTGGCTACCATCAACTTCCTGTTTTGAGGACAATAAACAATCAGCTAAATTGATTAAAACCTTCCCCGGCTTTCTCATTATTTGAGACATTCACGCGTTTTACCTCATAGTCATTTCTGCAAATCCATTCTGTCCCTTTGGACCGAGCATTCTAAGTGAGTCTTGTGTAGAGCGTCATTGTCATGGCTGGCGAGAATCATGAGGGAGTTGAAAACTAAACGTCATTTGGAAAATCCCAAATGACGACAACTGGTCCTTGAGCGCTCCTATGGTCATCTCATATTTAACGGTGTCATCATGAAATCAAATCCATTAAAGCCATCCATCTTGCAATGTAAGAACATGACCATAAGCAGATGATTTCAGGAACCGATAAGGCGTAAAGTAAACATCTTCATCTTGGCGGCTTGCTCTGTGGCAGAAGGTCACATGAGACGCACGCAGGGAGGAATCAAAAATTTGAACCACCGCTTTATTGATTGCTTTTTTGCTAATACTTAAAACAGCGTCGGTTCTTGTTGGGAGCATCAAACTCATTCTGTCCACTTTATGTGCAGCGATTGGCAGGTGGTGATGGAGAGCCTTCATTAGTTTAGCCAAGGTGGTCTTTAGTCACTAAGCCTTTTAAAAGGGACATGTTAAAAAAACAAAACAAAAAAAAACCAGTGGGGGTTGTACAGGGTCCAGTGAGGTTGTCATGGAAACCAAGGTTTTTTTTTTTTTTTCCATGCATGTGACAATATTTGCCGTGCGATTCTCCCAACGAGCCGACCTCAGGTAACCTTTCTGGAGAAGTCACTTACCTCACTTGAGTTGGAATTGCCATATCATCTCAGCCTTCTTCTTGAGCGCTGCAGGGCTTGATTTGGACAATTGCGTGCGCAAAGTTCTCTTTACTCAAAGAGCAGTTTGCCCCCCCGAGTTCCTTCGTGGTCATCGCCTTGCCGCTTTCTACTCTGGGGACAATGACCGGCCCCATCTGCCACATCACATGCTGCACTCTGCAATACAAAAAAAAAAAAAAAAACATGTTTAGAATTTTCTTAAAATAATCAAAAAGAGAGCAGAGCATTCACATTTTTGCTTCAGCCAAATAAAACATGATCGCAAGTCCCTCATGGTGGATGATAGAAGTCACCGCCAACTCCCTCCCATCCTGCACCCTTTTCCAGACTAATTTAGCCGAATATTTTAGATCCGTCCATTATTGTGTTGAGCGGAACTTTCTCGCTGCTAAAACATCCCGGATGGATTCACAATTGTAAATTTGAACCACTTCTCGTGTTTGTTCCTGTCACCGGGGACCCCGCTCGTTATTTTTGGAGGGTGCCTGGTAATTAGGAGCCTGCGTGCTTGTTTGTTTTTAACATCACGACGGAATTGTGCTTGCACCAAAATGGCACAATTATTGGATCGATATGAATTAGAGGAAGGGGGAGCACTCCACTCACTATATCTTGGAGGAAAATATAAGTGGATGCACGCGAGGTGGAAACAATAAAGTAGGATTACTTATGCAAATTGCATGATTAAGCAGCCAGATAAACAGGAAGAGAATACGGAATATCTTACAGTGAAACTCCTCTACAACGAAATCATGTATGTTTGCAGCAAGACATTTTTCACAACAGGGGGTTTTTCACTGTCGCAAACTTGATCTCAGATGTAAACACACACACACACACACACACACACACACACACACACACAAACGGACGTGTACTCTTTATTTTTATTCCAATAGTGCATAAGTATGAGCATACACTTATTTGACACTTCATAGTCAGTGTAGAAAGAAAAAAAAAAGGAGAGAAATTGCGAAACTTACGATCAGCATTCACTTTCACTTACATCAATTTCTTGGATAATGTCTTTTATTTTGCTTCCTGTGTCTTTCATTTTGGTCACTTTTACCCTCTCTTCCAGCGTCAGAGCGCTTCTTGTCTTAGCTGCTTGACATCCAAAGGTCCGTTTTGTAGCCATTTTAGCAATGCAACGTTCATGCTGCGTCTGAATCTAACAATAACAAATACTTCCTGTACGACTGCGCATGTGTAAACCAGTGTGGTGGTTGCTGTTGCCATTTCCGAACGAAGCAGTGGAGGTCGCTGTTGGATTAGACTTCGTTGTATTGAATCTCGTCGTGAGGCAAGAGCAGAAAAAAATATTTTATATAACGCAACAGGGAGTTTTTTTCATTGTATGGGAGGCAGGAGAGTGGGAATGGTGTTAATGTCTGAAGATTTTTTCACATTCGGGGGTATTTTCGCCCATGTAAGTTTTGTTGTAGAGGAGTTTCACTGTACCAAGGTACGGGATGACATTTTCAAGATGCTTGCAAAGTGAGCTTCATTAAAACAGCTGGGGGGGTTTTTCCCCACAATTGTGGGGCGTAGGTGGTACCTCTTAGATCCATAGATAAAAAAAATACACCCGCGCAGGACTCACATTTACACATTTAACATGCGGCACTTGCTCTCTAACGGGGACGCTGACCCTCTCGTCCAATTCTTTGAAGAACATTTGGAAATGAGTAAAGGTAGTAATTTGAATTTTCGGACACGTATTGCTTGGCACAACCTGACATCACCAAAATGAATATCTTTCACACCACGCCGGGGTACCGCATCCGCTTTTATGAGACCCAGCCATGATCAATGACAACGAGGCAGGAGGCTGATTGCGGCCATGACTCAGCCTCGACGGAGGGACAAGGTCGAAGGACTCGTCTCCTTGACCAGTGGGTGGGAGACGAGTGTAATGAGCGGACGTAAAGGTCAGAAGGTGTCTGTACACCGAAAGAGAACCCATGCAAAACACTCTATTCAACGGACTGACAACAATATCCAGACGGCAGTTTGCGTGTGGATGGCTTTGCGGAGGCCTCACAAGCCATCATCCAACAGAGAAGGATTTGCAGAATTCAAACTCCGCAAAGGTGACACACTTAAAGGCCACAAACCTGTACACACAAATTTCACATCCTCTGAAAGAGATGAAAAAGAAACCCCGAAGCAATTGAGGATTTGTCCATCCTCTTACCTCCTCCAAAAGTGCTTTATCTCCACAAGCCACATTTGTTTGATTAATTTAATGTCACATCTCCGTTGACTCAAACGTCACTTGCCTCAGCTTTCGTTTTTTTTTTTTTTTTTTCCCTTTACACAAGCACTCGGAGAACAAAGCGGCACTGAGGAAAAAGAAAGAAAAAAATATGACTAAGTGAGGAAGAAGGCTGTGAGATTGCAGTAGAGTCCCGCCTCCTCATATTCTTTTGCCCTTTAGATAATGTCAAGTTAAGGAAAAGACATTGTCGAGAAAGGTAGGCTAACCAATGGTTTTGTCCTGTAACAAGATTCCGAGGCTTCATATCAGAGGTGACAAAGAAAGAACACCAGGCGCAGGGTTTCAGGTGAGTTTTTTTTTGTCAAGTGTGTGCGTGTGCACATGAAAGAGTGCTACCAAAGTGCTGTTAACAAGAGAGAATGTAAAAAAAAAAAAAAAAAATGGCTGGTGGATTTTTTGACGTTGGAGTTGTTTGGATTTTCCGGTGTAAAAGTGCAACGTCGGACTTGGACTTGTCATAGCCACATACTGAAAGCTTGAGGCTCTCTTTGCGAGCATGTCAACCGTGGATTCCTTGTGAGCTCCCCAATCAAGCCGGCTCGCCACCCTGTGTAGTCAGCGCTGATTGTTGCCCTTCTGTTTTCTGCATTTAATTGGCCACTTTTAGCTGTTCATCAGCGCATGAACCCGACATTGGCTTCTATCAAAAGAACCCCCCCCCCCCCCCCCCCTTCCCGTTCACAGGCTAACACAGGCATAGCTCGATTCAACGGAACCTTATCAGCCATTCCAATAATCCAACTGGTTTTGATGACGCTTTGATTGTACTTTGCATTTATTTTGCCGGAGGTTGTTGTTTTTTCCACTACCCTTCAACGCGCGTTGTTCAGAACAAGAGCGCTATCTCTGATGGCAGAATCGCCCCAGTGTCGGGAGAGAGGGAAATAAGAATGTAGCTGCCCTGAGGGGAAAACCTGCTTGTTTTAAAACATGTAACAGCAAGCTCAGGTTTGACCATTTTTTTTTGTAGCATCCAGTCAAAGGGCGGAAACAATCACAAATAAGCCACTTTTTGTTTGGTTTATTTAATGTGTCTTGAGCAATTAACTCATTGAAAACCACGCATTTCCACTGGAGCAACCCCCTCAATCCCTCACATTTGACTGAATTTTGACTGATTTGCAAGGCCCACAGAATTTTCCGTTCTACGGCTCTATAAACATGAGAAAGGTGAGACTGTCTTCTTTCAGCAGAAAAAAAGTTTGTTTCTATCTTTCTCCGTTCGTTGGCAATCAGGATTAGAAAATTGTAAAGTTTTTTGGAAAAGGCCGATTTTCTTCTGAAATCCAGAGAAAATGAGCTTTTTGTAAAAACATGCATTTCAAGCATCATTTCAAGTTTGATACTTTTGCTTTGGTGACGGCTCAAATACCTCAATAATGTGAGCAAAATCATTTATTTGCACGTGACAAAACTATTTGAACGAGGAACAAAAGTGCAAATTGAACAGTGATGGACTTTTGCACCACTACCACCTGCTGGCCATTTTTTCTACTATTGCAGTCATTGCTTTTGATACACCTTCAGTGAGAAGTTGTATCAGACTCTCAAAACCTGATTGACGCCTTTCGAGATCATGGGGAGGCGGGGACTATGCGTTAATTGACGCTTTTAGACGTCAAAGGGTTTGAATGAGTTCAGGAAAAACGTTAGCCGAGGCCTGCATCTGCTTTCATCTGGTCGATGTAACACATGCCAAGTGAGTTTAGCAAGGCTAGCAAAGAGAGCTAATTATTGATCAGGCGTTGGGATGCGTGCGGACTTGGATTCGCCCGTCAGTTGAACGTTTTTGACTATATCGGTAGAGACCCAGGCAATCATACAAATTAAACGATCTTCAAAGTGAAAGGTCAACTTGGAAACTAACAAGCAGGGCAGAACTGAATCCATCGACCTTAATTTCCGAAGAAAGAACCATACTTATCCTATATGGATCCATCACCACAACATCATTTGGATAATTGAAGCTCGTGTTTTTATGAGGCCATTATTCACAATGACTTTCAACACATCAGATCCAATTTTTATATGTGCAATTACCCTGTTTGTGTGAACGTTTGTCGACGGAAGTGGAGGCTCACCTCTACCATGTTCCATGTCCTCTACAAGACACTAGAAAGTTATTGCCGGGAAAACTATAAACAAACTGCTTTTTCTCTGCCTCACATCTGTCGGAGCCTTTCTCTGATTGCTTTGCAGATGCAATTTAATTGCCAATTAGGGGGGGAGACCAAGACAGCCATCACAATAGGTGTAAAGAGCCTATGCGTGTGTGTGTGTGTGTGTGTGTGTGTGTGTGTGTGTGTGTGTTTTTGTTTTGTTTTGCAGAGGCGATAGCGGACGAGATTCTTTGTGTTGGTCAACATGTATTTCTCACATAAAGTAACATTCTTTTTTATCAGTGCGTGTTGGAATGGAAGTTGTATGACTAAGTTGTTAAGATGATTTTTAAGTTGGCAATTTAAAAGCAATGAGAAAAAAAAAAAAAGATCGCCGGTCGGCAAACAACATGTACTTGTCTACTTGTGACACACAAAAGATCAGAAGCCACCGGGCAAAAAAAATTGACTCCTATTTAGCACTCTAACCTTTATTTGTCCCACACTGGAAAAAATGTGCAGTCTACAGCAGCAAAATTGGGGGGTGTGGGGGTGGGGGGGTAAAGTGTTTCATTGCAGAAAATAAATGTTTCAGAAAAGAACTGTACACAGTTCAGTATCAGTGCAATATAAAATAAAGCATTAGCAATATATTTGTCGAATAAATATAATAAATTAGCAATAGCTATTACATATAATGAAATACACATTTAATTAAAATTAGCCACCATGATATTGTTTTTTTTTGGGAGGGGGCAGGGTTAAAGTATGTCATATCAGCATTAAACCCATACTAACTTGATCACTGTACAAAAACAAAGCCAGCTCCCAATCGGATGGCAACATAGCGGATGTGACATTTTGCCTTTGGACGGTTGCGCTGGTTCCAAATTCTTTGTTCCAGTCTGACCTTTTCCGACTCAATTTCTGTCCCGAAAGCCTCGATTTTCCATGACTCTTATTTTCCTCTCTTGGGGTATCCCCTGAGCATGTTTGTCCATGGGTCAGGGGTCACTGATGCTTCGATACGATACTGGGACGGAAGAGGCTCAAGGATCATCAGAGAGCTTCGCCAATTCGGTCCTCAGCACCGAGTGACGACATATCGCGGACATTTTTTTTTTTTAGATTCTTCACTTCATCCCAATTGCCAACACTGTAACTTGAGGATAACGCTGGATGAGATTCAAGCCAAAGCATGTGTCAAATGTTGAAGGTGTAACGGCATAATGACGATCTTAAAAAAAAAGGCACAATGGGATTATGCGAGGAGCGGCCTGGTAGTCCAGTGGTTAGCACGTCGGCTTCACAGTGCAGAGGTACCGGGTTCGATTCCAGCTCCGGCCTCCCTGTGTGGAGTTTGCATGTTCTCCCCGGGCCTGCGTGGGTTTTCTCCGGGTGCTCCGGTTTCCTCCCACATTCCAAAAACATGCATGGCAGGCTGATTGGATGCTCTAAATTGTCCCTAGGTGTGAGTGTGGGCGTGGATGGTTGTTCGTCTCTGTGTGCCCTGCGATTGGCTGGCGACTGATTCAGGGTGTCCCCCGCCTACTGCCCGAAGACAGCTGGGATAGGCTCCAGCACCCCCCGTGACCCTAGTGAGGATCAAGCGGTTCGGAAAATGGATGGATGGATGGGATTATGCGAAGAGGTAAATAGTATTAATGAAGTGCTGCGCACAGCACGGCGTAATTAGGGTGTCAGTCAAGAAGACCGGAGGAAAGGAGTCAGCCATTTATGTTTCTGATTGCATTTGCATTGGAGTCACTAAAGGGAATTTAAATGAGACACGTGTGCTCAAATCAAGCAAATCGGCAATACATGATCGTGCCAATATTGAAAACCAAAAGGGGAGCTGTTTTAGCAAAAAATAGTCTTAATCAAATGTGCGTGTGTGTGTGTGTGTGTGTGTATGTGAAGAGTAACATTTGACAATCAATCATTCACGAATCTGCAAGTATCCCCCCACCCCCCCTCAAATGCTTCACTATCGCGATGTGGCTACATTTGAAGCCTTGGCATTCTTCTCGATATGTATACAGTACACGTAGTTCTAACATTAGGCACAGTATACTTCTGTATTGGCCTTTATCCATTTTCTGAATCCGTTTTAATCTTTGAAGACGATTAAATACTCTCCTCAAACATTCGTCTAGGCTTAAAATGATTAAGATCAACGTCTTATTGTTTGTACAAGTAATGCGCGAGTCATTATTTATTCCCTTATCATGTTTTATAAGCCGCAAACAAATGGAATTTATATTTCATGAATTCCAGTACAAATAAAGCCTGTTTTATTGGGTTTGCGGTCCCCGGTCATATGTCACATTTTTTCAAGTTGAAATCAATTGACTCCATTGTCCCAAAGAACTCCATTTAATTAAGACAAATAGGCATTTTAAGACAGTTCTTTTTTGTTTGTTTGGTTTTTTGTTGTTGTTGCATCCAGACCTCCGCCCTTTATCCTTCCCTTTGAGAAGAAGCTGCCTGGATGCACATTTCAAAGACTTTGCGTCATAATAGGAAGCGGCGCTCTCAGATGAAAGCCTTCGCTTTCCATTCACACATCCCCGCGCCGTCGTTTCCGATCCGAGCCCCCCCCCAACCTCCCTCACCCCCACAATGACATATGTTCTAATCACTGGGTCACATCACATTTGACGCTCTCACTGACATCAAAAGTCCCATGGTGAGATGCAAAACAATCTGAAAGAAGCAGCGGAAGGGGGAAGGAAAGGGAAGCTGACTTCCCGGATCGGTTATGTCAAGTAGGAGAATGAGACATCTGACACCGCCTTACTTGCTATGCCTACAGGATACAAATATACAGTGCATCGCTCCAATGAACCTTGAGCGGAAATTTTGTTTCATTTATGCAAAAGTGCTCCCGCGTGAATGCTTAATGCAGGGGTGTCCAACTCATTTCACATTGTGGACCACATACGGCCTCGGTAGATGTAAAGTAGGCCATACCATTAAAATTATACCATACTCGGCTATAAATAACCAAAATAATGTATTTCCTTTGTTTTGGTCTAAAGAAGCACAAGAACATTACGAAAATGTTGAAATTTAATAAACAGATCTTTTACAAAACATTTCATGAAGCACATTTCCTTAGACAAATGTGCAATTTACTTTTAGCATTCAGATATATGCATTGCAACTGATCCCACCGAAATGTCCATGGCACAAAACTTTAACAAGTAGTTGGTATTGAAAAATATAGCAATGCACAAACGAGATTTATAAAGAAAAGGAATTTTTAAACCATTTACACAATGCATATAAAATCTAAATTTAATCCCCGCCTCCACTTTACAAACTAAGGAGAGTGCTATTAAATGTGTAAAGATTAAAGTATTCACATATCCTTGAAAGCGTCTGCTGTGTTGGGTCTGTCTCAGTGACAGACTGAGACTGCTGTTGTCTTCTTTTCCGATCAAAACAATGTTGTCTTTTCCTCTGATCAAAACAGTATGTCCCCCTAGCGGATACTCCATGAATTGCACATTATTAAAAATACTCATTCCGTGTCTTTTATGCATTTTTTCACTTTTAAATTACTCCGCGGGCCTGATAATTCCTCCTTGCGGGCCGGTTCTGGCCCGCGGGCCATATGTTTGACATACCTGGCTTAATGCTTCACTTTTAATCAGGTTAAAGATTATTATTTTTTTTTTTTTCAAGACAATGGTCTTCACCCCGTCAGCTGGTTTTAAGACACAACGCTAGGAGGAACTGACAACTCCGATGAAGGCTGAAGAAACGGACCATCGTATGAAAAATGAAACCTTCAACCCAATACAACCATAAGTAGACAAGAGGAACGTCGTAACGCTTCAACTCCAAATGATCAAGTCTTTCCGTGACTTTAATGGTTCCTTGACTTCAAACATTTTTATTTTGTTACGTATGTCATGACCCAACAGCAAAAGCACCTCGTCCTGCTTAAAGCTCAACATTCTTTTTTCCCTGGATAGTGCCTGCCGTCAGCGCCAAAGAACTCTCTCCTCTTTTGTCAACCTCATTATGAATGCCTTGCGATCTGTGTTGTGTTTTAACCTGAGGCTTTTCACGGATTTTCTTGTGTTGCCGCGGCACCTTACGGAGTCTCCACACGCATCACAAACCAATGTCTTGGCCCTTCGTGGAAACCCTGCAACAACGAGAGGAACTGAGGCACGATTGGAGAAGGGGCCTTGTGAGACTTTTCTAATTCCATCCGTAAATTCATTTTTGAGGATTATATCGAACATCGATTAATTCCATTCAGTGATCAAAATTTGACTGTTAATTTATGAATGTCCTTAGAACACGGTCTTTCCCTTCTTTTTTGGGAAGGTGGTGGGGTAGTGTTTCATTTTCAGTTTCATGACATTCTCATTTTCCTTGAAACATGATTCATAGAATGGATGGAATGAACCAGGGAATCAATTAACTGCCTAAAAAATGAAAATGAGAGAGTGGAAAAAGCTCCAATATTCTCCTGTGATAGGTTGGGCAGAAATGTGGGACTACTAGCTTTCAGGACCACAATGACACATCCGCGCATGCAAACACGCGTGCGCACACACACACAGTTCACCTAATCAGAACCCCCACACGGCTAATGAATTCCGTGCATGGAGACAACATCCAGGCAGGCACAGCGAAAACTTCCCACAGAAAGGTCCGAGCCAAGATTCAGAGTTTTAAATTTTATACAGCGAAGCTAGTCATTAAATAAGTAAATAGCGAAGCAAAACAAACCAGAAATGAAATCTGATTTCACCTTTTCACCTCTCAGGTCCAAATATCGCTCCTCGGGGCTAACTGTGTGTGAGCTTTGGCTCCGATTGATGTTTTTCCCACAACACACAAAGTGGCACTCGTAATTGTGCAGCCAGAAGGCAAAAGTTCCTTCAGGGGAACGTTGACAAAAAGAGTGCACACGCAACCAGAGAAAACTTTCTTGTCGTGAACTCCTGTGAACTGTCTTGCGTCACTTCCCAGTGGGACAAAAACAAATTTTGTTATGACAGCCGATACGGCTCCACACTCTTATTTAAATCTATTTATACATCCTGTTCTGTGTAGTATAAACCGTGACACTTGAGTGAGGAAAATGTCATCCTAAAATGTTCAAGAGATAACGTTGAAGGTCGCAGCAGGCAATTTGCCTTTGGGTGATCCCCAATGACAGGAACGGTCAGTCTTGTTTGAGCACGTTGAACAGCGCCAACTTAATCGAGGACTTCCCACAAAGAGGACACACAAAGGTTTTGAAAATACAAAACGACAGCGATCCACACATACTACAGATATTTCAAGCAAAAAAAACAACAAAAAAGAATAGTCAAATCGACTACAAGTGAAATTAGAATGCTTGCCGTGACTTTGAATCCCGTTTTAAAAATGTCTATGGAAGAGGCAACTCTTATCGACATCATTCTTTTAGGCCTGGGGTCGGCAACCCAAAATGAGCCATGTAGGACAAAAAAACAAAAAACAAAAACAAATCTGTCTGGAGCCACAAAAAAAAGAAAAAAAACCTTCTATAAAACTTACAATGAAGGAAACACATGCTGCATGTATGTAGGAGACTGGAATGTCTCAGAATTGTTTATGTTATTCATTCCTTTGTTGTGTGTTCACAAAAAAACCCATAGAATATATTTTGTGATTTCCTCGCTTGATTTTTTTGTTTTGGTGCATTATTTTCGCTTTTCTTAATGTCAGTGAAGTGATCATTAATTTCCGTTTTTCGGAGGCTGTCTTTGAACGCCTCTCGAGTCAAACGAGAAGAGAGAAGGCACAGAGTCGGACGCAGACAAAGTACAAAGTGTACGTTTTAAAAAACCAAGACCACAGCTCTCCTTTTTCGGAACTGCAACATGTATCTATATCTATTTGAGCTATTTTAGCCACCTATCAAAATATTTTTCCATTTTCAAACATTTGTTATAAAGCTTCAGGGAGCCACGAGATGTCGCTAAAGAGCCGCATGCGGCTCTGGAGCCGCGTGTTGCCGACCCCCGATTTTTTTTGTGTGTGTGTGTGTTTTGAATATTAATGTGTGTGTGTGTGTGTGTGTGTGTGTGTGTGTGTGTGTGTGTGTGTAAGCATGCGAGATCATGATGCCCTCAGTGATTCAACATATTGCCCTCAAACTCCCCCCCCCCCCGCCCCTGCATAGTGTGTGTCCTTCTCTTCGCGGGGACGTCTGTATGTCTGCTATGACAAAATAAGCTGCTTCAACTTCAGTGCTTGATCACAAGGGTCTCGTCCAATGCTGTTTCATTAGATTGGCTTGGAATTTTTTTCATTTTTTTGGGGTGGAGGGGGTGGAGGAGGGGTATAATAGCCCCAAGCCACAAATCCAAAAGGTACAAGGACCTCGTGGCACGGTTGTGGGAATCCATTATGCAAATGAAGTGCATTCTTTGGTCTTTCCTGTCTTCTCGTCACCGTAAAGTATTACGAATGTTCCGTGTGGGCCGCATGCAGATGAGATGCATTGTATATGCAACAGCGGACTTGATATTTTATTTGTCTTTCAGTTTAATTTGCCCTGCTCACGCTGTTATCCTCACACGGTCCCGGTTTGATGTATAATCATCCTGAAGCAGAGCAAGACTAAATAAAATGCAACCATCCAGCCCCGCCCCCACCTCCCATTCCTGCCGTGCTAGCACTCCACACACGGATACAGCACTCTTATTTTCACACAGCAGCAATTGGGGGCACAAGTAACTGTGAGTAATCAAGTCTGTCTGCAGTCCTAATTACGCTCACATCTGGCATTTAGTCACCCATGAGTTGCCAACCACACCAGGATAAACAAACCCTCCGAGTCGCATCTTGCCCATCAAAGGGTTGAAACAAATAAACAAACAAACCACCCCAAAAAAATTGTCTGCGGTTTGAAAAGGAACAATCACATATTCGTGACAGGCCAATTCATTCCCCAGCAACAAGTGTCTTTCTCACTCCGGCTCTCAAAATTGCCAAGCGGCAACTGTGTGAACTATACAGTCCAGGAAGATGGGGTGGAAGAGCATTTCTGATTGAACGGAAGCCTTTTGTTCACGCGCACGTGTTTGTGTTGTTGACAACAGGTGTCGACACAAGAAAACCCTGAAGTGCAATCACAGGTGGGAGGGGCAAACAGAACCGTGGTAATGGATGGTGGGTGTGGGGTAGGAGTGGGGGGTGGGGGGGGGGGGGGGGATTGAGGGACGATCCTGCTGTTGCTTAATTTTCCCGTGATTACTGGGGAAGGTCAAAAAGAACAGCATATCTCTCTCTCTTTCACATGCACACACATAAACACAAACATGGTTTTCAAATCCAGTTTTAATCACCAGTGGCTTCTTCCTGAATAATTATTTTAATCACTCTTGAAATGTTAGATTAAACAAACCACATTAATGTTGATCATCAGGTGTGGATAGGGATAGAATTGAGAGCTCAAATGGCGATGGCGTTTCTCGTATTGGACTTGTGATTTCAGTCTACGGCAAAAACTGAGCAAGTGGCCTCCACGCTCGAGGAACGCATACGACATAAGTCACTTGGATCATCTCAACAATCTAAAACAAGTGAAGTCCGAAACAAAAAGGTTCTAAGGAATTAAACAAACACCAGATAGGTCTCTAATAGAGATTGTAAAATAAATAATAGCAACAGATACGGTGAGAACAGCAGAGGCCCCAGAATTGAGCCCAGTGGATTTTTTTTTCGATCACCATGGCCAACGGTGACTTTGTTTGCATCTGTGAGCGGTGTATTTGTTTGCAAGAAACACTCAGAGGAGAGACTTGTGACAAGCACATGACTTTGCGAGAGAGCAAAGAGCTTGAGGGCACGTCAAAAGGAACAACGGGACCACTGAAAATCAGCGTTGCACGTAGAGCCGCGACTTGTGGCGCCAGCTAATCAAATCAGAGCGACTCGTCAAGCTCTGGCTGACATTGGGAGCCGCAGCAATTAGGGCTGCCCTGACAGAGAATGACTTTTCGCTCGGGGCTGATTGACACATATCAGCCGGCACAGCCGCCGTACACAAGTCTGAAATAATCGGACCGCTATTTGCAACACATGCGCCGTGTTATTGGCGGTGCATTTCCGACGCTGAAATATGTGCAATCTGTGAATGTGGGAGATTGCTTGGCGTTAACTCCGGTCCTCTTTACAAGCTTTGCTGGCCTGATGAAGAGGCTCACTTGGCCGGGCCGGCGTTTCTGTGGAAGCGTCAGCAATGAGCATCTATTATTCATGATATAATTACGCCGCACGCCACTTTGTCAGCCAATCACTCAGAGTCCCGCTTTTCACTGAACCTCAAGACCACACATCAACATAACGCCTCTCAATGGATCGTTTTTCTTACCATTGGAAAAAAAAAAAACATATTGAAAGAAAAAAAATGGGTCTACGATCTAATTTCAACCTCAAATGACTTGGTGAACCACGTCGGAAGGTCAGAATTCGGAGAAAGAAAAATATGCCACTTTACCGCTATTTGATTCCATTGTTGTTTCGCATTCAGGGCGGCATGGCTTTTGATGATAGCGTGCAGAGAGAGAGAGACAGAAAAAAAAAAAGATGCTATATAACTTGACACAACTTCTGCAATACAGATGTTTTTGTTAAGAAAATGATGCGGCACATTTTCTCCAAGGACGCCAGAGTGGAGTAGCACAGGCGGAATGAAAATCCAAATACATTATGTGTCAGATTTAAAAACACGCAGCGTTGAGTTGGCCTTGGTGTAAACAATGAGGTCTTTTCTGCTTTTGGCTGATTTGTTTTTCCATCTGTCAAGCCCATCTGTTTTGGAGGATTCTGCAACGACTATGGCACATTTGTTTCACCAAACTTGGTAGAGGAACCGAGCCTGGGCCAAAGTATGAACCATAATGGGGGGGGGACATTTACGGCGAATGTACATCTGTTGGTGAAATAACCGGATCCATTCAACAAAGGACAAAATAAAAATCCCAAACATGATTTGAGGAATAGATATAAAATAAAAACTGTGTGACATCCACAATGTGGAACAATGCGGGTGGGGTGAAAAGAAGACGTCTAGTTTCACTGCAGGTGAATGACGGTAAAAGCGCTGGTTCAAACCGTTGATCACCTCGAGTCGCTAGAGTCAAACCTCGGTTTTCGAAAGTCTCGACCAAATCGGTTTTCGACCAAAAAATACGATTTTTTTATGCCTCGGATGACGACCGAATTTCAGTTCTCGAACAAACTGAGCGCACCTGAATGCGTCACTTGACTCCTTTCGCCTTCCTTACACGAGGAAGTGACGCTTCCTCGGGTAGACGAGGAAGTGAGGCTTCCTCGTGTAGCGTTCCATTGTGAACAGACATTTTCAATAAAGATTTTTTAAAAAAAGATTGTGGTTTCGGTTTTTGAACAAATCGGTTTTCGAACAGCCTTCTGGAACGGATTATGGTCGCAAACCGAGGTATGACTGTATCTACTTGGAAGTTGAAAATTGACACGGGGCCGCCGAGAAATCATACGGCTGGAAAGCTGAGACGGGCTTTTCAGTTGGACGAAACCAAAGAAGAATCAGTTTCTGAGCAGTGGTGAGGTATCACATTGTGTCGTAATGGGAATTAAAAGCTCCCAATTAAAAAAAAACAAAACAAAACAAAAAAAACGGAAGCCATTTTCAATCCAAAAACTCTCAGCGGATTACTTCTAATGAATCCCTGTGGGACTAATTCAATCCAAATTAATGACATGGAAAATGAGAGGTTGAGATGGAAGGGTGAAGAAATTAGCAGCACCAAACATTCCGCGCAGGCTGGTAAGCGACTCCAAGAGGAAAGCATCCGGAGAAGCCTTCGTGCCGCGGATTTGGTAGTCAGCCACGTTTTAAATATTGATATCATGTTTTTTTTTTTTACATTCACATCGTATGTTTGCGTTGCTGTTTGTGTGCGGGTCGACTGTGCTTTTGACCGCAGTGCGTACCCATCAAATGTTGAACACGTCTGCTCACAATAGAAAGCAACACGAGGAAGCGTCACTTCCTCGTGTAAGGAAGGCGAGAGAAGTCAAATGGTGCATTCAAGTGCGCTCAGTTTTTTCAAGAACCGAAATTTGTTCGTCATCCGAGGCATAAACATTTTTTTAAAATTCTGGTCTGAAAACCGAATTGGTCGAGAACTGAGACGTTCGAAAACCGAGGTTTGACTGTATCTAATCGGAGACAGCAATTCATGACTGACTGCCCGCAGGTGCGTGTGGACGCTCATCATCAGCACATTTGGAAAATTGGGGGAGGGGGGGGGGGAGTGGCCTCGTTACCCTCGTTGCATAGCAAAAAGGGAGCGGGAGAAACAAAGGCAGAGACGGGTCACCAGCCGCTTGCGTGAAGGAGGCGGATGATGGATGCTTTGAACAATGTCGGTGACAAATTGAGCTTAATGGAAATACAATTTCCGAGTCGCTACATCAGCGTCGCTATTGTGTTTTACAGCAACAACATTTTCGGGCTCCGAAACAGATGCTGCATGTAAGACATCGGGTGCCGGATTAAAAGACGCTCTCCCACTAGCATCACAAATTCGTAGCGGGGAAACGGTCACAGACTGTTGCCTACTCAAACTTCTTGTTATTGTGTTGATTTTCTGAATCCAATCCAATCCATATTTGCCTGCGTGTTTTATTTCCCACCGTCTTTGCGCTGACTAATTCGATCTGCATTTTATTTCACGCGAGCCTGCGCGCCAAGGCAAACAATAACAACGACAACAACAAAAAAAGCCGCAGGCCACAAATGCAAAATAATAGGAATAGGTCTGACTGCACCTTGCTGCTTAACAGCTGAAAGACGGCCATGTAATCGAGTGCTGGGTAAAATCATGGCTTTGTTTTTTGTTTTTTTTCTTCTTTTTTTGAAGGGCTATGATTGGATTTTTTTTTCCATCATAAACAAGTTTAGTCATTTGTTCAAGAGTGATATCACGCCGCATTGACTGGCTTCAAACACGAGAAGGCCCACCTCAAGATTACGTGGAAATTAGTTTTCCCCAGAACCAAATGTCAACAACACAAGGGGGGGGTCCGAAACGGAATGTCTCTCTTTTTCATCATCCGGCATGTCCGCGGATCCACTTTGATATAGCGTGTTGTTCCATCAGCACTTTAAAAAGGATCTGCTCTCCTTATCTTGCCTCCAGTCAAACACAAGGCATTCAGTAGCCTGCACACTGCATGTCCTGTCACTCAGTGTGTGTGTGTGTGTGTGTGTTTGTATTCATGACATATCAGGACAATTTTATGATAACACACCTTCAAAATGAGGACCTGTGGAAAAATGAGGACATTTTTCGCGTCCTCATTTTTCCACGCAGTCTACACTACTCTAGAGCTCACGAGGATACTCCCACACCAAAAATAAGTGATGTCCTGAAAGAGCACATTTGTCAGAAATTGTGTGTTTAATTGTGTTTAACTTTCGACTCACTTTTCATTTGGAAAACTAGTGGCCAACTTCTGTACTTTCACACACTTTTAACACACTTTCAGTGACGTCATTGTGCAGGACCTCAAATGTCAGCTTTTTCGGACTTACTCACACACTTTCCCCGCCCTCTTCCTGGTAAGTCACATCAATTAGCAGTCACACAGAATCCAACATGTGAAGCAGCCAGACAATCCTACAGCCAGATATCTATTAAACTCTCTTAAACAAACACGACCACGCGTGATTGACCACCTGGTAAGCAATTCCTTTTCGTTTTTCTTACCGTAACATAACATGTTTAACAGTGCCCACCAAAGGTAATGTCATTCAATTAGACAGCTAGCTAGCTAGCTAGATCGATCGTTAGCATGCTAATAAGCTTCCAATAAAAGTAATGTGGACGTGTCCTGCAGGCAAGGTTCTGGAAAACTTTTCTAAATCTTTAACAACACAGTCTATGGAAGTTGATTTTGGTGCCAAATGTTTATTTCAGTGCAGTATTTGTTTTATTCCATTGCAGTTAATTGAGATTAGTTAGTACAGGTAGCCTAATGAAAGTGGGCCATGCACTATTAGCATTTATGCTAAGTCCGGTGTATTTACACTGTTTATTCTTGTGTTGATTAATGTACACCGTTTCAAAGAAAAAACAAACGTTTGCAATGAAATTATAGCAGTATTCATCTTTGTCGGTCAAACCTCTGGTATTTTTCTTTGCTATTCCATACATTCTGTTCAATTAATGGCAAGGAATGTAAACAACTCTGATGTAAGGAGCCACATTATTATTTTGTGCTGATACAAATTGCTAAAGAAAATTATCAGCGATTCTGATAATTGTTTTTAGTTTTACATCGAATGATTTTGTTGTTGCACCACTAAACATGTTTTTTCCCCCTCTCTTTAAATTTTTATTTTTTGGTCTGCATGTATTTTTTAATATCTGATTAACTGCATTGTGTAAGCCTGATTTGGATTGTATTCATCGACATTTAAGTGTCAACTTTTCGTGTCTTAGGACGTGGTGTATTTACAAGTGAACCAATCGAAAGGGGTCCTTAGTGGTTGAGTACCGTGGAGAGTTAATCTCAAGCTATGAACGAGACAAGAGACAGAAAAAGTACACAGAGAAGCAAAATTGTTTCCTGTTTGATTTTGAATGGAAAGGAAGCACATGGTGGTAAGTCAAGATCTAGAAAAACATCATGTGGTTCTGTACAACATTGTAGTTTTGCTGGAAAAACAATTCATGTTTCATTGTTCAATTTCAGCATTGATTCCTCCCATGAAGATGGTTCATTGGGTCGACTGGTCAATGATGCTCACAAAGGCCCAAACTGTAGAATGAAAAAGCTGACAATCCAGGATAAACCTCATCTTTGCTTGTTTGCAATTGAAAATATCCAAGCAGGGAATGAAATAACCTATGACTATGGAGATTCTCAGTGGGCATGGAGAGCACTGGTAAGTAATGCCTGAATATAGACAAGCAGATCTAATAAGTAAATCATTATATTTCATAGGTGAGTGAAAGATCATTTTCATCAACAGTTTATTACCTTTTAAAAGTTAACACGAGTGTCTGTTTTAGAGTATTATTTGACAACAACAGAAATTCAAAGTCAGGAACATGGACTCCACATTTTTCAGTCATTACATTCTATTAGTCTGAAAGAGTATGTTTCGGGTGTTGTCTTTATTATTTGAACTCAGTCGTGTGTGTTGCCCTGAAATTGTTAGCTATCAGAGCTGTACAGTGGTAAGTACCATGAAGAGCCAGCTTGTGCTGTGAATGTGGTCACTGAAAAAAGTACTTTAATTTATTCAAAAGTCATATAACTACGAAATATTTCTGACACTCTATGGTTGGTATAATGTTGCTTTTAATGTTTTCAGTCATGCCCTCATACTTCTTCAGTTACTGTAGAATACTTTAGAATATTTCTGATAGTGTAATGTTGCTATGTTGCAGACACCAGGTGTTGGGATCCTGACGAAACCTTCTGGAGACCAAGAAAGGATTGGGAGATCCACTTCATCCTTACAACAGGTTACTACGTCTTATCATTATATACTAGGTTTGAGTTTACAGCTTTCTTTGACAAACACAGGAGAAGTTATAAATCAGAAACATGGACTCTCCATGATTTCAGTCGTCATGTCCTCATATTTCTTTAGACCTGAAAAACCTGAGTGTGTTTCAGGTGACATGATTTTTGTCTGAACCTAACTCTGGAGAGCTTGTGTTCGAATGTCCCCGTATTGCTCTTCCACAGAGCTGAACAGTGTTAACTTTCTCTAGTGTGGTACATTAATCCCAAACCCTCCTGTGAGCGATGTTCAATGAGAAATAATGTTTATTCATTTATTAACTGGTCAGAATGAAGAATGCAGAATATTTTGACACCGTAATGTTGTTATGTTGTAGACACCAAGTGACGGGATCCTGACTGAACCTTCTGAAGATCAAGAAGGGAGTGAGAGATCCGCTTCATCCTTACAACAGGTTACTATGTCTTATCAGTATATACTAGGTTTGAGTTTACAGCTTTCTTTGACAAACACAGGAGAAGTTATAAATCAGAAACATGGACTCTCCATGATTTCAGTCGTCATGTCCTCATATTTCTTTAGACCTGAAAAACCTGAGTGTGTTTCAGGTGACATGATTTTTGTCTGAACCTAACTCTGGAGAGCTTGTGTTCGAATGTCCCCGTATTGCTCTTCCACAGAGCTGAACAGTGTTAACTTTCTATAGTGTGGTACATTAATCCCAA
The DNA here is from genome assembly GCA_018466805.1 of Hippocampus abdominalis. Lineage (NCBI taxonomy): Eukaryota > Metazoa > Chordata > Actinopteri > Syngnathiformes > Syngnathidae > Hippocampus > Hippocampus abdominalis. Next base: position 2,811,741 of record CM031713.1, on the reverse strand, counting down.
ACCCTCCTGTGAGCGTTGTTCAATGAGAAATAATGTTTATTCATTTATTAACTGGTCAGAATGAAGAATGCAGAATATTTTGACACCGTAATGTTGTTATGTTGTAGACACCAAGTGACGGGATCCTGACTGAACCTTCTGAAGATCAAGAAGGGAGTGAGAGATCCGCTTCATCCTTACAACAGGTTACTATGTCTTATCAGTATATACTAGGTTTGAGTTTACAGCTTTCTTTGACAAACACAGGAGAAGTTATAAATCAGAAACATGGACTCTCCATGATTTCAGTCGTCATGTCCTCATATTTCTTTAGACCTGAAAAACCTGAGTGTGTTTCAGGTGACATGATTTTTGTCTGAACCTAACTCTGGAGAGCTTGTGTTCGAATGTCCCCGTATTGCTCTTCCACAGAGCTGAACAGTGTTAACTTTCTATAGTGTGGTACATTAATCCCAAACCCTCCTGTGAGCGATGTTCAATGAGAAATAATGTTTATTCATTTATTAACTGGTCAGAATGAAGAATGCAGAATATTTTGACACCGTAATGTTGTTATGTTGTAGACACCAAGTGACGGGATCCTGACCGAACCTTCTGAAGATCAAGAAGGGAGTGAGAGATCCGCTTCATCCTTACAACAGGTTACTATGTCTTATCAGTATATACTAGGTTTGAGTTTACAGCTTTCTTTGACAAACACAGGAGAAGTTATAAATCAGAAACATGGACTCTCCATGATTTCAGTCGTCGTGTCCTCATATTTCTTTAGACCTGAAAAACCTGAGTGTGTTTCAGGTGACATGATTTTTGTCTGAACCTAACTCTGGAGAGCTTGTGTTCGAATGTCCCCGTATTGCTCTTCCACAGAGCTGAACAGTGTTAACTTTCTATAGTGTGGTACATTAATCCCAAACCCTCCTGTGAGCGTTGTTCAATGAGAAATAATGTTTATTCATTTATTAACTGGTCAGAATGAAGAATGCAGAATATTTTGACACCGTAATGTTGTTATGTTGTAGACACCAAGTGACGGGATCCTGACTGAACCTTCTGAAGATCAAGAAGGGAGTGAGAGATCCGCTTCATCCTTACAACAGGTTACTATGTCTTATCAGTATATACTAGGTTTGAGTTTACAGCTTTCTTTGACAAACACAGGAGAAGTTATAAATCAGAAACATGGACTCTCCATGATTTCAGTCGTCATGTCCTCATATTTCTTTAGACCTGAAAAACCTGAGTGTGTTTCAGGTGACATGATTTTTGTCTGAACCTAACTCTGGAGAGCTTGTGTTCGAATGTCCCCGTATTGCTCTTCCACAGAGCTGAACAGTGTTAACTTTCTATAGTGTGGTACATTAATCCCAAACCCTCCTGTGAGCGATGTTCAATGAGAAATAATGTTTATTCATTTATTAACTGGTCAGAATGAAGAATGCAGAATATTTTGACACCGTAATGTTGTTATGTTGTAGACACCAAGTGACGGGATCCTGACTGAACCTTCTGAAGATCAAGAAGGGAGTGAGAGATCCGCTTCATCCTTACAACAGGTTACTATGTCTTATCAGTATATACTAGGTTTGAGTTTACAGCTTTCTTTGACAAACACAGGAGAAGTTATAAATCAGAAACATGGACTCTCCATGATTTCAGTCGTCGTGTCCTCATATTTCTTTAGACCTGAAAAACCTGAGTGTGTTTCAGGTGACATGATTTTTGTCTGAACCTAACTCTGGAGAGCTTGTGTTCGAATGTCCCCGTATTGCTCTTCCACAGAGCTGAACAGTGTTAACTTTCTATAGTGTGGTACATTAATCCCAAACCCTCCTGTGAGCGATGTTCAATGAGAAATAATGTTTATTCATTTATTAACTGGTCAGAATGAAGAATGCAGAATATTTTGACACCGTAATGTTGTTATGTTGTAGACACCAAGTGACGGGATCCTGACTGAACCTTCTGAAGATCAAGAAGGGAGTGAGAGATCCGCTTCATCCTTACAACAGGTTACTATGTCTTATCAGTATATACTAGGTTTGAGTTTACAGCTTTCTTTGACAACCACAGGAGAAGTTATAAATCAGAAACATGGACTCTCCATGATTTCAGTCGTCATGTCCTCATATTTCTTTAGACCTGAAAAACCTGAGTGTGTTTCAGGTGACATGATTTTTGTCTGAACCTAACTCTGGAGAGCTTGTGTTCGAATGTCCCCGTATTGCTCTTCCACAGAGCTGAACAGTGTTAACTTTCTATAGTGTGGTACATTAATCCCAAACCCTCCTGTGAGCGATGTTCAATGAGAAATAATGTTTATTCATTTATTAACTGGTCAGAATGAAGAATGCAGAATATTTTGACACCGTAATGTTGTTATGTTGTAGACACCAAGTGACGGGATCCTGACTGAACCTTCTGAAGATCAAGAAGGGAGTGAGAGATCCGCTTCATCCTTACAACAGGTTACTATGTCTTATCAGTATATACTAGGTTTGAGTTTACAGCTTTCTTTGACAAACACAGGAGAAGTTATAAATCAGAAACATGGACTCTCCATGATTTCAGTCGTCATGTCCTCATATTCTTTAGACCTGAAAAACCTGAGTGTGTTTCAGGTGACATGATTTTTGTCTGAACCTAACTCTGGAGAGCTTGTGTTCGAATGTCCCCGTATTGCTCTTCCACAGAGCTGAACAGTGTTAACTTTCTATAGTGTGGTACATTAATCCCAAACCCTCCTGTGAGCGATGTTCAATGAGAAATAATGTTTATTCATTTATTAACTGGTCAGAATAAAGAATGCAGAATATTTTGACACCGTAATGTTGTTATGTTGTAGACACCAAGTGACGGGATCCCGACTGAACCTTCTGGAGACCAAGAAGGGAGTGAGAGATCCGCTTCATCCTTACAACAGGTTACTACGTCTTATCAGTATATACTAGGTTTGAGTTTACAGCTTTCGTTGACAAACACAGGAGAAGTTATAAATCAGAAACATGGACTCTCCATGATTTCAGTCGTCATGTCCTCATATTTCTTTAGACCTGAAAAACCTGAGTGTGTTTCAGGTGACATGATTTTTGTCTGGACCTAACTCTGGAGAGCTTGTGTTCGAATGTCCCCGTATTGCTGTTCCACAGAGCTGAACAGTGTTAACTTTCTATAGTGTGGTATATTAATCCCAAACCCTCCTGTGAGCGATGTTCAATGAGAAATAATGTTTATTCATTTATTAACTGGTCAGAATGAAGAATGCAGAATATTTTGACACCGTAATGTTGTTATGTTGTAGACACCAAGTGACGGGATCCTGACTGAACCTTCTGAAGATCAAGAAGGGAGTGAGAGATCCGCTTCATCCTTACAACAGGTTACTATGTCTTATCAGTATATACTAGGTTTGAGTTTACAGCTTTCTTTGACAAACACAGGAGAAGTTATAAATCAGAAACATGGACTCTCCATGATTTCAGTCGTCATGTCCTCATATTTCTTTAGACCTGAAAAACCTGAGTGTGTTTCAGGTGACATGATTTTTGTCTGAACCTAACTCTGGAGAGCTTGTGTTCGAATGTCCCCGTATTGCTCTTCCACAGAGCTGAACAGTGTTAACTTTCTATAGTGTGGTACATTAATCCCAAACCCTCCTGTGAGCAATGTTCAATGAGAAATAATGTTTCTTCATTTATTAACTGGTCAGAATGAAGAATGCAGAATATTTTGACACCGTAATGTTGTTATGTTGTAGACACCAAGTGACGGGATCCTGACTGAACCTTCTGAAGATCAAGAAGGGAGTGAGAGATCCGCTTCATCCTTACAACAGGTTACTATGTCTTATCAGTATATACTAGGTTTGAGTTTACAGCTTTCTTTGACAAACACAGGAGAAGTTATAAATCAGAAACATGGACTCTCCATGATTTCAGTCGTCATGTCCTCATATTTCTTTAGACCTGAAAAACCTGAGTGTGTTTCAGGTGACATGATTTTTGTCTGAACCTAACTCTGGAGAGCTTGTGTTCGAATGTCCCCGTATTGCTCTTCCACAGAGCTGAACAGTGTTAACTTTCTATAGTGTGGTACATTAATCCCAAACCCTCCTGTGAGCGATGTTCAATGAGAAATAATGTTTATTCATTTATTAACTAATCAGGATTAATAAATGAGAATATTTCTGACGCTACATTGTTGCTATGTTGCAGACACCAGGTGTTCGGATCCTGACGAAACCTTCTGAAGATCAAGAAGGGAGTGAGAGATCCGCTTCATCCTTACAACAGGTTACTACGTCTTATCAGTATATACTAAGTTTGCGTTTACAGCTTTCGTTGACAAACACAGGAGAAGTTATAAATCAGAAACATGGACTCTCCATGATTTCAGTCGTCATGTCCTCATATTTCTTTAGACCTGAAAAACCTGAGTGTGTTTCAGGTGACATGATTTTTGTCTGGACCTAACTCTGGAGAGCTTGTGTTCGAATGTCCCCGTATTGCTGTTCCACAGAGCTGAACAGTGTTAACTTTCTATCGTGTGGTATATTAATCCCAAACCCTCTTAAGATAGTTTAGAAGTCAGGAAAATTGACTTTTCAGAATTTCAGTCGTCATGTCCTCATATTTCTTTAGTCTGAAACACTTGAGTGTGTTTCAGTTAAATTCTTTTATATATTGTCTCCATATTGCTGCTTCACAGAGCTGAACAGCGTTCAGATTTTTTTGTGTGGTACATTTGGCCCAGATCATCCTGTGTCAGGATTAATAATGCTGAACAAATATAAAATATGTATTTTTATTTTTTTTAAATTATTGTTATTTTTAAGGCCAGCAAAATCATTGGATTAGTCCCCTTTCACCAGACAGCTACTGCTGAGCAGGTAGGATAGCTGCTTTCTCCTGCTTCATTTGAATTGCATGTTCTTTGACTTGACATATTTACTGTCTGAGGAAATATTGTTGAATCTCAAGTAACACGAAGACTGTTTACATTTCATACATGATATGGACAGTTAAGAGCCAGCCGTCGACTGCAAAACCAGGCCAGGAAAGAGATTATCAAAAGAGAAAGGCAAATCACGCTGAGACCGATGGAAAGAATGACTGATTCGGTGAGCATTGTGGTATTGTGGTGAAGTGATATTCTATCCATATATAAATATAAAATACATTTTTTCTCTTCTTTTAATTCAGATGTCTCCTGATGAATATTCGGATTATGACGACATGGACTATGTTCCAGACACAAGTGGCAATTCATCAGAAGAAAGTATTTGCAGTACAGAGCACAGAATCACAGATTCTCTTGTTTCGCCAAAAGAGGACATGCCAGTAAAAGATGCAGTACAGATTGAGGAAATCACCTCAGCGATAGCTTCAAGTCATTCGATTTCAGTGACAAGTTGCAGTGCCACTTCATCGGGGAATGCATTAGAGAGTAACAGCGCTATCAAGGTCACACCATTGCCAAAGGGGGCAAAACAAAGCAAATACAACAAGAAGCAGTATTGTTCAAAATTCTCATTATTTCCTGGAATATCTTATTTTGCATTTTTAACATTAGCAATGCCATTTTTAATAAATAATGCCTTCTTTTACAGGTGGGAATAAGAGACGCAAGTGGACAGGTGATGAAGTGAAGGCTGTTGAGCGACATATGTTTGACTTCATAACAAGCCATAAAGTTCCAGGTAAAACGAGCTGTGACGCCTGTCTCCACGCAGAGCCAGTAGCTCTGAAAGACAGAGACTGGCTGTCCATCAAAAACTACATCCACAACAGGATAACTACATTAAAAAGGAAAATGAATATATAGTACATTGAAATCATCACAGTATTCACATTTTGACATAATCTTCTTCAGTTCAAACAACCTTCATCTATTGCACTGCCTTGTGTCATGGAGAGGAGGTGGTATGTTTTCTATGTTCATAAGTTCATATTCGTCAGCAATTAAAAAAGAAAAAAGTAACCTGACCACATATTTAACTGTCTCTTTTTCTTCACAGCTTAGTTTTACTGTCTTGTATTATTAACGTGAATATCTGAGGGAACGACTGTTTGGCACATTTGCCTCACAGTTCAGCAATTGGTAGTTCGAATGTGGGCTTCCTTCTGTAGAGTTCTCCCCGTGCCCGAGCATGACAATTGGATACATGTTTCTAACATATACTGTTGGTATGTTACAGGAGTCAATCTAAAAAGACACACTTTATACTTAGCTGGTCTTCATAAGTCATATATACTTGAAAATGATGTGTATCTAGGGGGCTCAAAATTCACAAAAACATGAAAAGGCAGTGTGTTTGAGGTGATTGTCTCCATAATACACAAAAACCTGTCACTGTCCTCATATGTAGTAGTTTTGTCATAAATCCCAAAAAAATTACATCTTAGCCAAAATCTGAATAGATGGGTGTCTTCCTGATTTTTTTTCATGGTTACCATATTTTTTTGGAGCCAGTAGGACCACGGGAAAGGCATGTACCCATATGTTGGATGAACAAACGGACGTCCTGAAAATGCACCAAAACACGTATGTGTGTGTGTGTGTGTGTGTGTAACACACAGCATCCCTAAATCCATCTTTAAAGCTGCCTGTGGATGCGCTGTACGAGGTGGCTGACGATCGCCCTGCTGCCATTTTGCTGCTCGCGTTGATTGACGTGCACGATGAGAGGTGTCAAAGCAAGATGCAATTGTGACAGGGGGCCAATCAGGGGGGTCATGCACATTAAATCTCCACCCAGTGTAGGTGTTTTGCCCAGGGTCGCAATTGTTTTGTGACTTCAGGATCAATGCAAATGGTGTGTCAGTTTGGTGTTGCTTTATACGGTCAAACCTCGGTTTTCGAACGTCTCGGTTCTCGTCCAATTCGGTTTTCGACCAAAAATTTCGAGCTTCTTTTGCCTCGGATGACGACCGAATTTCGGTTCTCGATCAAACTGAGCGCACTTGAATGCGTCACTTGACTCCATTGTGCACAGACGTGTTCAATAAAGATTTGTTTTTAAAGAGCGTGGTTTCGGTTTTCGAACAAATTGGTTTTCGAACAGCCTTCTCGAACGGATCATGGTCGAAAACTGAGGTATGACTGTACCTCTGCAGACTAAAAATTTCGAGTTTTTTATGCCTTGGATGACGACCGAATTTCAGTTCTCAAACAAACTGAGCGCACTTGAATGCGTCACTTGACTCCATTGTGCACAGATGTGCTCAATAAAGATTTTTTTTTTAATAAAAAGAGCGTGGTTTCGTTTTTTGAAAAAAAATCATTTTTCAAACAGCCTTCTGGAACGGATTATGGTCGAAAACCGAGGTATGACTGTACCTGCAGAGACATAAAAAATCTGCACGTTATAACGGTCGGCTGTCGTAACCGTTTGTCGATGTGAAAACATGAACATGTAATGCAGTAGCAACGTGTTGATTACAAATAAGTTTATATAATGGAAAATAATTTTAGAAGACATGAAATAAACAGCCGCAGCGTTCCTAATTGATCTCTAAAAAAATTCAATGAGCAAGCGTTGCCCCCATGATTACTTTCTGGTGGAGACAACAAAAAACTTTGGAATTGTATCTTTTCGTTTGTTTCAAAGCAAGCAGAAAAAAAAAAAAAAAACAGATCCAGATGGAAGAGTGCATCCTGTATTTTTCTGCCATTTGCCTGCACCTTTATTAACATTACAAAACTCATCACATTGTCTTTTATCTCACCACCAATAATTCATGACTCATAAGAAACAATTTTCAGGCATATGGCGCCGATCTAAATGAGGATGGTTCTGCCTTTCTGCTTTCTCATTGCAATTCTATTTTTGTCGAGAGTTATCTGGAGAATTTGTCCTGAATCTCATTTGATCTTGCAAGCTCATCTCACGCTCCAGCGGGGCGATTGTTGAGTAGTATTTAAAAACGGCTCTTTAATTCCCAGGCTTACATCTCATTGGCTTGAATGGGGAGATTGTCTCGTCACTCGTGGGAATGGAGCAAATGGAGACATAGTCACCGTCTTTGGGACGGCTGCCTTATACCGGAACATTTAGAGCAAATTTTAAGTAGTGCCGCCCTAACAACTGTTCAATGCTTATTTTGTTGACCGGTCGTCAAATACGAGATACAGTCAAACCTCGGTTTTCGAACGTCTCGGTTTTCGACCAAAAAATTTGAGTTTTTTATGCCTCGGATGACGAACCAATTTCGATTCTCAAACAAACTGAGCGCACTTGAATGCACCATTTGACTCCTCTCGCCTTCCTTACACGAGGAAGTGACGCTTCCTCGGGTAAACGAGGAAGTGACGCTTCCTCGTGTTGCTTTCCATTGTGAGCAGACGTGTTCAATAAACATTTTTATTTTAAAACGCATGTTTTGGTTTTCCAACAATTTGGTTCTCGAACAGCCTTCTGGAACTGATTATGGACGAAAACCGAGGTTTGGCTGTACTCCTAATTGTCATTAAAGAGAAACCTGAAGGAATTAGCTTTTGTACTGAATCCGATAAATGGAAAAAAAAAATGCAACACGAAGCTGCCTTAGTGATTCATATCTGAAAATAAAACGAAAAAGATGGACAGCAGACTTTTCCCCAAAAACTCAGAGAGGACCTGCATGCTCATATTTGTCTGACTCAGGTAAAATTAATCAAATGCGGGTGGAAATGTCCCAAGGTCCCCATCATCGACCACGCTGGGACACGAGCCCCCGATTGATTCTAATCAGACCTGTCACCGGATCAATGCAAGTTTATTACCCCCGCAAGGAGCACCGTTGATAAAGTGCTGCCCCCTTGGGAAGTGTAGTTTTACCAGGCTTCATACAACCTGCTAACGTCCCTTAGAGACCGCCTGGCATGGGGAATTGCAGTTTTTATGACGCGCAGTAAATATCTTTGTTATTCCTCCGAAATGTGATGGATTGGCCAGTGATGCGGTTGTGAAATGGAATTGAAACGTGCGCAATAACAGAACATCGCTGAGAGGACATTTGGGATTTGTTGAATGTCAGGATCAGATGCAGATAGACAAAAAATAAATAAATAAGGAGGGGTAAACGTTAGTTGAACGGGTGGGACTGTCTATTTCCCACCTCTTCCTTCCTTCGACAAAAATACGAGCAGCAATGTTTAAAGTGCACTGTATGACAAGCCACACGCTTGACTGCTGCTATTGACGTGCCCTTTGACCACCACAACGGTGTGATTAATTGGCTTAGGAGTCATTTCAACAAGGAAAGCCTACATGAGCAAATTTTGCCGGCGCACTCAACATTTGTACACGTCCCCATTTTCTTGGGGTTCAAACAAATTACGAAACAAAAGAGGTCTCTAACGACTACCATTCCCGTACGTCACTGCTACTGTCCAATGATGTATGTGGGCGAACTCAATACTGTTCTCAGCAACCCAATGTCCCGATTACAAACAATTATTCATTGTTACTTACAGTATTCAAGGGGTAATGGGGCCTCATAAATCCTCTCTTGAAGTACTGCCGTTCAATCCCAGGGGGCGTTGCCGCCTGGCCGATGAAGAGCGCAAAATGTGTCGAAGATGACTGTCAGATCTATGTTGCGCTGAGCAAAAAAATATACTTTCTCACTGAGACCAAAGGGATCCAAGACCTGGATGGCACTTAAGTTCAATGAAAAGAAGACATGTCATTCATGCGGTTGATTATGAGCGAGTGCTTTGTACAGCATGAAGCATAAATTACAATATCAACCAAAGAACCTTCAGCCTATCTATCCCCCTGCCCGATTCCTTCTTTCCACGACCTGAGTGAGGCAACTCTCTGCTTGCAGCGTTACATAAGTGCCCGCCCAGAGTGGCGCATAAATGCAAAGCATGAGATTCACTACTAACTGATGTACGCGTTGCAAACGTAATCCTTTGAAATCAATCCTGATAAGACTTTGGGAAAGAGGGATTAAACGACGATGACGATAAAAATTGTCAACCCGTACAAGGATGATCACAAACTCTTCCACTAAAACGTCAGTCATTTCCAGGCAGCACTTCAGTGATGTAAGCGCTCACTCTATGCTGCTGTGGAAAAGGAAAATTCTCAGAATCAAACGGCAGAGTGGACGGATGGAGCGGCGATTAGTTCAGGGAGGTGATACTCGGGTCACCGTGGCAAGTAGACATGATAGAAGGCATATCCGTCCTTCAAGGACAGCTTTCAAACGCAGGGACGGCTCCGAATGAGTCGTGGGTGGGGTCGGAAAGGGAGGTCATGATTTGGCGAGAGTGGAGACTCGGTAGTATGATTTGCATCCACTGTCACCTGTGGGCCAAATGCGTTTTCAAATGTATGCCAATACAGCATATTAACACACCCATGGAACGACCACCCCGTGACTTGCCCGCGCTGATTCTTGTCTGTGCACACGGAGACGTAGTGCCGCCTTAGGCTGCCCCATTAACCATGGAGACAAGAGAGAGCAAAGTCGGGGGCAGTGGAGTGTCTCTTATTCAAACAATCAATCATACATTAGCCTGATAGCATAGCCACCTGAGTCAGCTCCCAACCAGCTCCCAGCAGACGGCAGGTGTGAAAAGAAACCATAAGTGGGCCTAAAAGGAGCCAGCTCCGCGTGTGCTTTATGTCATATGGAAGTGAGAAAAGGTTTTTTGGGAAGCAACTGAATCAAATAAGCAAAGTGAAATAAATGCTGTGCTCGATCACACTTGCTGCATTGGAGAATATTTGGATGCAGCGTGCGGTGTCAAGCGTCCTGCATTCCATTCAAGGTTTGCCCTGCAGTGTTATTTTCCTTTTATTCATTTTTTTTGAAAGGAATGTGTCAAGTTCTGGTTAAACCTGCCGCATCCCTTCGACTCGCGCGATATCTCGGTCAGCCAAGAGCGCTCCAAATGTTTTCTTCATGAATAATCCATCAAACTGCTTTAAGAACCACTGCGGCCTGGCGCAAATTCGTTAAGATGCTTTTAGTCGTCTGCGGGAGAAGCCGTCAAGCCAGGACATGATGTACCCTCCTGATATTTGGGACTGCTTCCAAAAGGGATTGAGAGGATATACAAGATACTGTCCAACACTTGGACATTCTTTTTAAATTCGAAGCAATGTAACAGGTGGACTGTCTTCGCACTGCACTTAGTGTCAAGCTGTTGTCTGACAGGCTTCCGATCAAGGATCAGTGTACCATTATATCTTTTTTGAGTGTAGGATTAGAATGATCTGATGTATATGAGCAAACTTTACTCTTGTTTGCTTGGCGATTACAGATCATATTATAGTTTGCTCTTCATTCAATCGTCAGTGTTTTCTGTGTCGGCATCTTTTTCCAATCCGAAACCGAAAGGAAGCATGCGGTCTCCCCGGTTTGAACTGATTTAAAAAAAAAAAGTGCTCTTCAAAGCAGCAGATAGAGAATGTAAATATTTAATCTTCACTGCAGTCGGGCCACAACGTGAAGCCGTGTTTCGACTGCTTTCCGTCTTTATTTTCCTTGTATGTGCGGGCTTATGAGAGTGCTATACTTATGTTGCAACATTTGCTCACAGATGTCATCTGTATAACAAACAACAACCTATTTTATCGTTGTGAATATTTCATCCTTTGTTGGTGTTTTTTTGGTTTTTTTGTTGTTTTTTTTATGTGTCAGCATGCAATTGCTGTGATTCTTTGGAGCTCGACTATTAAAAGACACCAAGTGTGTAAATTATGAATGGAGGCTAAAAATTGAGCCAAAATGGGAGATGCGCACGCATGCTGCAGTTGTTTTGAGTTTTAGGCAGCCAAACCGTACACTGGCACAAGCTTGGGTTTTCATAATTCCCCCAGCATGCCATTTATGCCTTTTATTACAGACGTGTGAGGGGCACACAGGGTTGTGTCATCATATTTGTGCAACAAAATGCTTTTTGGGGGGTCAGGTGAAGGGGGGGGGGGGGGGTGGACACATTACTGATGATTTCTGTCTCGTTTTGTGTACTCTCTCATATGCAGTCACAAACAGACGAGGGAATAACAGCAGCGGCCTTGGCCTTTTACTGTTTGTGGTGCTTATTGGAGCATGCCGTCTATGGCATGACCCAGCTCTCAAAGCAAAGATTCCATTTAGTTAAGAGCCTATACAAGACCTGTCTTGGGGCTAAAGCACAATGTGGCAAATCGGGAACGGGGGGAAAGAAAACCCTAAACGGACAGTAGGAGAGTCAAAAGGAGCTTAAAATGGACACAAGGGCGGTTATTTGGGTTGTGCACGAGTGATGGCTTTTAGAAAGGCAGGTCAAACTTTACCACTCTGCCCTTAAAACGTTTTCCATTCTCGGGCTGTGTACACGCTCAACCAATCGTGGCCGGATTGCTCTGGTCGTGGAGCTTGTTTGGTCAAGTGTGGACGCTCCTATCAGGACCCTGATGCGCACCAAACTCAATTTAACCAAACTAGTTTTCTCTATCAAGCACTTTAAAAACAACCACAGCTGAAAGAAAGTGCCCTACGTGAATAATAAAAATCAAGGTAAAATGTTCGACGTGATGTCATTCAACAAGAAAGACACGAAAACGAGGGCGGAATCCAACGCTGTGTTCAAAGGCCGATGGACTGAAAATGGGTTTTAAAAATGAACGGTGAAGCTTGTCTCAAGTGCAATGGGACACCATTTAGAGACCAGCATGAGAAAAAAAGCTTTAATCCCCCTGAGCTTCCAGCTTAGACTTCAGTGTCTCCAGGAGCAGCTGCTCAGCTGACTTGAGAAACCCGGTAGGAGCCTAGGTAAAGTCACTCAGAGACTATTCATTGATCTGAAAAAAAAAAATAGTCTCTTTAAATGAACTCTAAGGCGCACAGGCAGCCAGTGGAGGGAGGTCAGAATCGGAGTTATGTGCTCCCTCTCACGTGTTCTGGTTAAGAGGTCAGCCAGCAGCGTTTTGAACCAACTGGGGAGGGATGATGGAGGATTGGCCGACTCCAAAGTACAATCGACAGCAAAGGAAATCAAATGAAATGTGATGAAGGCGGAGATTCTACTGTTACAGTCGTGCTGTATTACCAGCTGCCAGAAAAAAATAAATAACTACCGCACCAATAAATTTGTGAGAGCACCGTCTAACGTAGAACCCAAATTTGGAGACTGTTGGCACAAAGTAAAGTGGTATGAGTTTCGTTTTTTTTTTTTAATTTATTTTTTTTTTTATGCACCGAGCTACAAGTGCGGAGGCGTCCGGAGTGTTGCTACATTTGAGTCGATAACAGGTCGACAATTTGTTTTTGAAAGTCCCGCCCTCTGTATGCCACTATGCTAAGCAATCTCATCTGGATTCAATTGTTGCATTATATGATGGAAATATTTACACTTCCTCCGCCAGTGAAGCCCTCGGAGGGTGATGGGTGTTTTCCGCTGGTATGAAATTGCAAACTCATCTCCTTGAGGGCAAGATCAAACGTCATCAGTAGTGTCAGGCTGGATTTAATTCACGGCCTTCCTCTGCCCACCTTGTAGTGGTGGAGTGCAAGAGGGCTGTGGAAGTCATCTGGCATTAAAGTTCAATTCAGGATCTCGCAGCCGAGTATTCCGTCATTTCATTTTTCATGCTGCCGTTTTTGTCAAACTGTTAATTAGTGTTCAACGGTTAATTGTGTACATCTACAGCAGTGATTGGATCAATATGTGAGGAGCCTTGGCCGGCTGATAAATACATAAAATAGAGCTTTCTTTGTGTGCACTCATGTGGCCTCCAACGAGTCATGATGGACGGCGCGACACACTGTGGTCTGCACTTGGCTTCGGATGCTCTTAAATGCGCGGAGGGGATCTGGAGGGATGCGATGGAGGCAGCGAGGAAGATATACGAGCGGTGGGCCGGCTCGGGTGATGGATGCTCATGAAGAAGGGCAAGCGCAACGGCATAGATGGACAGAGAAGACTGTTTGGTGCATCATGCCGGCCACCGGAGGCACCCGGTGACACTGCGATCTGTCTGTGTCAGACAAAGGAAATGATTTTCCTCGAAAGATCATCGAAAAGTTCAGCACAGAGCTGAAGATAAGGCAGGGTTGGGTCACACGGTGCGTTACCTTACGTTTTTGTGACGCACGCAACTAGTGGATTTCGTGTTGAGACATCCGTTGACGGTCGTGATTGATGATGTCATTTCTAAGTACAGTCAAACCTTGGTTTTCAGACGTCTCGGTTCCCGACCATTTCGGTTTTCCACCAAAGATTTCGAGTTTTTTATGCCTCGGATGACGAACAAATTTCGGTTCTCGAACAAACTGAGCGCACTTGAATGCACCATTTGACTCCTCTCGCCTTCCTTACACGAGGGTAGACGAGGAAGTAACGCTTCCTCGTGTTGCTTTCAATTGTGAGCAGACGTGTTCAGTAAACATTTTTATTTTAAAAAGAGCATGGTTTCGGTTTTCGAACAATTTCGGTTTTCAAACAGCATTCTGGAACGGATTATGGACGAAAACCGAGGTTTGACTGTACACTGTAAATCGATCGTATCTCCATGTTCAAAAATTCAATGAACCAAGTTGCCAATGTGGTCCATGATTTGTTGATCAAGCCTGTGCCCGATACCATTCCGAATCAATACAGTAGGGTCAAACCCAGTGCAAAATACGCATCGGGGGCGGGGGCAGCAAAATTTGATAAAGAGTGAAGATTATAACCAATCAATGCAATGTGTATCAAGCTCCACATTATAGTATCAGAGGTGGATCATTATTGCTTTTCCCCTCCGATTTTGTCAAAGAAGTTCTGCAGCAAATCAAACCTGAACCGTACAAAACGGACGGCAACCTCAGATACATTTTCGAATACAGTCAAACCTCGGTCTTCGAACGTCTCGGTTCTCGTCCAATTCGGTTTTCGACCAAAAATTTCGAGTTTTTTATGCCTCGGATGACGAACAGATTTCGGTTCTCGAACAAACTGAGCGCACTTGAATGCACCATTTGTCTCCTCTCGCCTTCCTTACACGAGGAAATGACGCTTAATCGTGTTGCTTTCAATTGTGAGCAGACGTGTTCAGTAAACATTTTTATTTTAAAAAGATCGTGGTTTCGGTTTTCGAACAATTTCGGTTTTCGAACAGCCTTCTGGAACGGATTATGGACAAAAACCGAGGTTTGACCGTATTTAACCCGTATGCAACATTTGTGTCTCGTACGCCTTCTAGTTTTTGAGAAACCATATCCGATTCGTTAAATGTAAAGAAATTGGGAGAAGGATCCCTTCTAAGCAGCGAGTGAAAACAAATGCACAAAGTAGAAGCGCCGCTTGCATGTGAGAGTAAAGGGCAGCGGCGTAGTGGATGGAAAGAGAAGGTGGCAGTAAGAAAGAGTACAATGGAATGGATTGGGGAGCCGCAAGGGAGTTTTGTACCCACGAGCGCCATCATAATTGTCACATTTGATCAGGGAGGAACTGTAGTTAGCTTCATGGACCACTGCTTTTTACAAAACTCCCACCCTAGCCAGGATCCACTAGACTGCACATTAGTCTCACACAAATAGCCGCATACATCCATAGACACAACTACACACAAGCGCGGCCATATGTAAGTTCCGTTTAGTTCAAAAAGCAGAAAAACACTGAATTTGAAGTCCAAAGCAATCCAACATGTTTACTGTGAAACTTTTTTCACACCATCTGCAAAAGGAAAAAAAAAAAAAAAAAAAAACTCTTCACATTGTGACCTTTCTACTTTCACCGCGCTTCCTATAGCGTCCGTACAGGAGGAGGAGGAAGAGGAAGCCCTCCGGCTAACGGCAGATGTCGAATAATCGGGTCAAGGGGCTCCTCTGACTTGTGCTGCCGCATGTTACGTGCGTACGTGTGTTGTACGCGCGTCGTGGCGCATGGACAATAAGAACGCCCGACCGAGCTGCTTCCTGAAGCATGCAGGTCAGCAGTGCTTCCTGCAATATATTGCACAAATTATTGTCTGGATGTATAGGGAGATTCTATCTCCCGGTTTCATAGCTTACTTCCTGTTACTTACTTGATGGAACTCAATTGTTGTATCTCGCATGTAGTCATGCAAACTTTCTTAAACCCCAAAAGTCAATATTCCTGAGAGCTATCCGTGGTGCTGAAATCAAACGCAACAACGCACCCTTACCAACACGCGTTTCTTATTCTTCTATCGTACCAAATCGAGTGATTTCCATAACGACTGCAGGGTAAAGCAAATCTGAGATGAAAAGATTTTCAGTCATCATAATACAGTCAAACCTCGGTTTTCAAACGTCTCGGTTCTGGACCAATTCGGTTTTCAACCAAACATTTCGAGTTTTTTATGCCTCGGATGACGAACAAATTTCGGTCCTCGAACAAACTGAGTGCACTTGAATGCACCATTTGACTCCTCCCCCCCTTCCTTAACACGAGCAAGTGACGCTTCCTCGTGTCGCTTTCCATTATGAGCAGACGTGTTCAGTAAACATTTTTATTTTAAAAAGAGCGTGGTTTCGGTTTTCGAACAATTTCGGTTTTCGAACAGCCTTCTGGAACGGATTATGGACCAAAACCGAGGTTTGACTGTCCGTCCAAAAGGAATTGTGATTCGTTTCCCAAACGAGTGAACGACCTTTTTTGCTGGTGTGCATTTGTCTTCATTCTTTTTCCAAGTGTTACGGCAGAGCCCGGATACACACAAAGTTCATAGCGGAGGAACCTTGGAACACATTTGACAATGTGATGATTATTTCTCTGTCAAAGAGGCTGTTGAGGCTAATGAAAAATGTCACTATGGAACGACACGGCAATTCCAAGGCGCCGTTATGCTGACGAGTAGATGTATGAGGATGTGAACGAGTCGGCTTTGAGGGATGTTTGCGCACTGTGGGCGAGATGAGGCACGGGGAGCACACATGTGCGAGCGTTTTCTACACGTCGCTTTCCTTGAGCTATTGAGCACGCTGCGCCACCATCAAGTGTTTTGGTTTTTTGCCGTTGATCATGTCAACACAGATTCACCACGGGGCAAAACATTTTCTTTTTTTTCTGGTGTTGTCACATCATGCCTGCTTTTTAATGTTTGCTTCGCGGGAAATAATTTAGAATCTTAATTTATCGGAGCAGAAGGAATAATTTGGTAAATTAGCATCAAATCGTGCTTAATGTAGCGGTTGTGTAGGTATACAGTGATCCCTCGCTATTTCGCCGTTCGTTAATCGCGGCTTCAGTGCATCGCGGATTTTTTCAATTATATTCATAAAAATAAATAAATAAATACAATATATATATATATATATATATATATATATATATATATTTCATATACATGTAGTACAGTACTGTATATGTTGCTCTATGTGACTCGCTGTTGTTTTGCTGACTTTCGCGGCGTGTTGCGGACCGTTTGCGGACTTTTTGCGGACTTAAAAAAAAATATATATATACACATATATAAAAAATATATATATATATTTATTTTTTATACTGTATTTCTTTTATTCATAAACTAACCTAACTTATACATGTTTAAATCTATTAGTATACAGCATTAAGTCATGTTAATTACTTCAAAATGTACTTCTACATGCATGTATACCATTAAATTTGGCCTTATAAATATTATGTACATGTACCTATATGGAGGGGGAGGGTCGCTACTTCGCGGATTTTCGTTTATCGCGGGTGGTGTTGGTCCCCATTAACGAGGGATTACTGTTTATCTTCCGACAAACAAGCTCTTAGTATTCTTCTCCGTGAGATTGTTTATGTGTTTTGTTGATACAGTCAGACCTCGGTTTTCGACCATAATCCGTTCAAAAATCAGCTGTTCGAAAATCGATTTGTTTGAAAACCGAACCCACGCTCTTTAAAAAAAAAAAAATCTTTATTGATCACGTCTGTTCACAATGGAACGCAACACGAAGAAACGCCACTTCCTCGTCTACCCGAGGAAGCGTCACTTCCTCGTGTAAGGAAGGCGAGAGGAGTCAAGTGGCGCATTCACATGCGCTCAGTTTGGTGGAGAACCGAAGTTTGTTCGTCATCCTCAGCATTAAAAAACTAGAAATTTTGGTTGAAAACCGATTTGGTTGAGAACAGAGACGTTCGAAAACCGAGGTTTGACTGTACCAATATTGCATTGGCTGTACTCGTGACTTTAATTTTGAGACTAATTCTGAAGCTAATCAGGTGTGAGAATGTGTAACCTCGGGTTTGAATGTAGTTCAGAGATTTGATTCTGAGTGTGTTGAGCAAGGTTCTGGATATGTGTGCATTTTGTTCCGTTCAACCCGGACTGTGGACATGACAAATCATGTCTTCTCAGATCCTGTGATTCAGCATTTTTGCAAAGTGCGCCTGCAAACGTCAAGACTCACGATGCAAAGGGGGGGACGAGCTGGAGTGGGCGGAATACGAATGGGGTGGGGGTCTTCCGTGGACGAGCCTGACGCTTTCCCGGTGGTGGGCAGCGGGGCCGCGCATCTTTCCTCCGCTTGAGAAGCGACTGCAGAGGAGGCAGATGCCGACTGAGATCCGCTGCCTGTGGATTGTCTCTCCGAATAGCACCGCGCACGTTATCGCCCCCCGCCCCCACCCCCCCACCCACCCCGCTATGACTGCGTGGAGAAAGCTAAGAGGGGTCGCGAGGTGGGGGTCGTTTGAATCTTTTTAGGCTTTTTTTTCCCCCCTGGACTTGGAATACCGGGCATTGATCGAAAGAAAAAAAAAAAAAAACTCCCACTTGGCTGCCCCTGCTGCTGCACCTTGTCTCTTTGCTTTGGAATATACATTCACCAAACCATGGAGATTATATGACACGGATTTATTTATTTTTTTCGAACAACCGACGCAACGACGGTGGCCCCTTTTTTCCTCTTTTGTTTTTCTTTCCTTTCCCCTTCCGTGTTGATCTTTTTTTTTTTTTGGGCTTTCCTTTCGACTCATGATTACTTTATGATTTAGCGCCCCTATTGTCACCATTCCTTGTTTCGTTTTGTTTCCTTTTTCATATCCTTAGCATTATTTATGTTATTCTACTTATGGGATGCCGACCAAAGAACATTAGCGTGGAAAAGATTCCGGAGCTGCATTCAAAATGAATGAATGAATGAATGAGTGATCGTCTGTCTCGCTCTCCGCACCTGAGACGTGCCATGGATGAGAAACTTAATTTGGATCCACTGAACCGATCGGGGATTACTCGTGACATCAAATAACTACTTCTGACAACGATCAGGTAAACCCACATTGCATTGACATTTTTTTTTTACCCCCCCCCAGCTAATCAATTGATATTATCCTTGACGTGTGTGATGACGATAACGCCTGTAAAGTAACCCCCCACATCGGACGAGATTCTCTGACGTGGAGCCCGAGTGGGCAGCGATGTGTGGCGAATTAGAAAAAAAAAAAAAAAAAAAAAAAAAGAGTACAATCCAGGCGGATTATGGTGCATTTTTTAACGACGCTGCATTTTGAGCGCAGTTGATCGACCGAATGCCGCAGCCACACTGTGACAAAACAGCTCCACTCGTCGGCCACTTCATTAGGCACACATGCACGGCGCTGCCGAGATCGAAAGCAAAGATTGTATTCTCCGATTCGGCAGGCACTGGTCGTTTGGCGTCATTTCGAATGTGGCGGTTGTAGTTTGCAGTCGTGTCCGACTGCACGGGCACGTTTGTAATACTTCAACTCGCCCCCGCCTTTTTTTTTTTTTTTTTTTTTTTTTACACACAGTATTAAAAACACCTCCCACCGTCATAGACAAACCGCTAAATATGCGCTTGTGTCATAAATAGATCACTTATTTTCGTAGCTACTGGTGTAGCCACAGTGTAAAATGATGCAGCTGTGCCTAATAAAGTGTCCCGTGCCGCTTCATAGCCACTAACTTTGTGCAGAGACTGCAATCAAATCCAAGGCGCACGCGCGCCTCCGTGAATCGCATTAAGAAAAGGGTAATGGAAAACAAAATCCAGAACTCTATGCAACGGGCTCTTCCTGTCAGAGTGATGAAAAAAAACAAAAAGCACTGTGGCTACCATCTCCACAGCAGCCGCGCGGAATGCTAAACGGACGCTACCATTTTCACATGTGGATCGATGGGGTCACGGGCGGGTTAAACCACACCGCGGGAAAGGCCCTTGGGAGAAAAGTGATCACTTCACAAACGTCTGGAGGTGTGGTTTGTCTTCAGGCGCCTGGCGTCGGTGCTGCGATTTCGCTGTCGCTGATTCGACTGCTCCTTGCCACCATCTCTGCTGCAATTGTTTCCAAAAACTGATTTTGTTTTTAACGGTTTCTGAGACACACACACACACCTAGATCAGGTGTTTCGGTGATGCTGAAGCTGGATGATGAGCGGGCTGTAAAGCCTCCCAGTGCAAAAAGAGCATCCGAGTGGCCACTGCAATTCCCCTTCTCTTATCTCTCATTGTCATGTATGAGAGGCCGATTCATGTCATCCCAATGAGCCACTTGAGCACAGTTCGATTTTTCAGCGAGCCAAGGCCATACCTAAAGAACTATATTTCACTCTCAGATCAGCTGCAGAATGTCATGTGCTGTGCAACAACAGGTGGTGCTATTACCCTGAAATGAATACATCAGAAAACTGAAGAAAGTAAATTCTTCAAAAAAAAAAAAAAAGTCAATCAACAGCATTGGTTCCTTGCTGCAAGTTGTTATATTTATTTATTTATACAGCGTGGACGATAGGAAGTTTTGTTTTGTTTGGAACAAACACTGTTGGTGAACAGGCACTTGGTGCCGTTGCACCCCAATCCTGTAGGTGGCAATATTGTGGATCAAGTGGTTGACCACTGCAAAACAACCGAGTGAAAAGTCATGCACATTTGCTGTGGGTTGAAGTGAAAGTTAAAGGTTTTGTAATTAATTATTATGATTTTTTGCATTGTTTGCAAACACAAATGTCTACGCAAATGAACTCACTTTCGCAACAATTTGAAGATAGTAGGAGAAAACCGTCACGGTGTCACACAGGCATGTCAATTTCAACCACCTAAAGCAGCTTACCGCAATCTTGCCTCGACCCCCACTAGGAGCAAACTTTTATTAAAGATACAGTGGATGATCTCATTTGTTTTTATTTCCTTGGGCTGCCGCTGAGAACTAATGGAGCCGGCGGGGCCGTGTCCCCTTTTAGCGGTGATGAGCAACCCGGGGATGATGGCTGATGACTGCGAGAAGGCTGATTTGTAACCCCTGCTGAGTAGAGGACAAACAGCAGTCAGGGACAACGCTTCAGTCACGCCGTTCAGTCAATGTGAACCCACGACTTTTCATCTGTCACGAGCCGTGATTTAAGTTTTGTGAACATATCCCCAGCCACCATTTTTTGGTGGCTCCATTTGGGCCTGCCAAGGGATGAGTGAGGGATGTTAAAGCATTTGCCAGGTGAGGATTTCAGTTTTGACATTTGGGCATTACATCTCGGCTCCATTTTGATGGGCCTGAGGCAGTGACGGCCAATTTGGGCAGAACTCAGCAGAGAACTCTCCAGCTTGTCTAGGATGAGCCTCCTTATGTGGCTGTTTGGCTTCGACTTGGACTTCCTGATCCTCACCAGGGCCACCATCCAAAATGAGATCGAGAGGCATCCAACCGCCATGCATTTGAGCAGGAACAATTGCATTTCATACATAGCGTTGCAGTTTTGCATTTCCAATGTGAGTTTTGTATTTAATACAGAGCATTGATTCATTTCACGGGAATACTGCGTAAAAGTCAACTCCCTCATGGTTCTTATTAGAAGGATTTGCTAATTATGTGTGTGGCTAGCTGATTTACCGTATTGGCCCGAATATAAGACGGCCCTGATTATAAGACGACCCGCTCTTTTTCAAGACTCAAGTTTGAAAAAAGACTTTGAGCACCAAATTAATTTTTATACAGAAGATAATTACACTACATCTGAAACAAATCATTACAACAATATATTTGAGAGAAAAAGCATGTTATTTTGCCTCATTCAAATCTAAAGTGCAATCACATTCGTAAATGAATGGCTTCTGGTTTTTGAAATGTAAATTAAATCATAACTTCTCCTCAGATGCCAGTTAACCTGGCCGATCTTCGACCCACTTTTCTCCAGATTGTCGCCACATTTTTCCATTTTCTGTTATCAATTCTATTATTTTTTCTCTTTTCTTTCTTAACGCTATTTTTTATTTTTATTCTTCGTGGTCGGGGTTCACTTTGGCCTGGGGAGTCAAGTTCAGCATTCGCTTCAATGATATCTGGCGCCATCTAGCGTCGCGAATGGGTATAATGTTTAGACCCCGAATATAAGACGACCCCCATTTTTGCATCTTATTTCAATGCAAAAAACACAGTCTTATATTCGGGCCAACTACGGTAAGTGTTCCTGTTGACTTTGAACGACTGAAGCCAACAAGTGTATGTGGTCCGGATAAGTCAACACGTGAAGTCATTTTCCTTGAGTTGGGGCACGAAGAAGTGTGCTCCAGCTCTTCTGCGCAAGTGAGGTCTACAAGCCGGAAAAACTAATCTGAGTAATTGTGATGAACAATGTTGCCGCTAGACAGTAAATGCCTTTACTTCAGTATTCAAGTTGACTAATGAATTGCAAATGATTCGTTAACGTCTCAATTCATAACATTGCAGTTAACAGCCAGACTGTAGTGTGTTGTTGTTTTTCATGACGTAGGCTCCCTGAGGCGTTTATGCCCGACCATTTTTTTTTTTGGGGGGTGTCATTTGTTCCTTTTATCTATTGTTTGATGTTATTGCTATTCTGTTTACTCTTGCCTGTAGTCGCCCCTTTGAGAATCATCTCCAAATGTAAAGTGTCTTATAAATAAAATATATTATTATTTATATAGCACACACTCAACTCAGTCTGCTTCAGATAATACTCAACTCAATTGTATTTCTAGAGCGCTTTAAAACAACCGCTGCTGTATCCAAAGTGCCGTGCATGGAGGAAAAATAATTCATACAATAAAACAATACATTATTAACAAAGACAGTAGAAACGCACAATAAGAGTCAAATTAAAAATCAAGTCTGGTGCCGAGTCATAAGCCAAAGAATAAAAATGTTTTAAGACGAGTTTTAAAGATGGGCGCCAAGGGAGCTTGCCGAATGTACAAGCGGAACATCATTCCAAAGAGAGGGACCAGAAAAAGGGCTCGATCCCCACTGAGTCGGCGCTTAGTTCTCGGCATCTCCAATAGTGTCTGGTCCGCAGACCTGAGGCACTGGGCAGGTGCGGAGGAACCCAGAGAGAGTTGGGGCGAGGCCATTTAAAGATTTGAAACAAAAAAGGACCTGCCAAGAGGGGAGCAGCAGTATTTTGGACCAACTGGTGTTGCTTCATGGAGGATTGGCTGAATCCAAGATCAAGAGCATGACAGTAATCCAGCCAAGATGTGACGCAGGCATGAAATGACTATTTCAAAGTGCTCTTGAGAAAGGAAAGCATTAAACTTTAGCCAGCTGCCTAAGGTGAAAGAAGCTTGATTTAACAACCGCACCAATTTCAACTCACTGTTCAGCCATTTCAAAGCATTGACAGGAAATAATGCTACAGTTAAATAAGTGCAATTCTCGATGCGACTGTGTGTCAAATGTGGCAGTTCATTTTTCGGAAAAGGGAGTGAAATGTTACATACCGAGAGCCAGCGATGCAATGTGCAAGGTGAAATAGGAAACACTGACAACGTGTAATGACATTGCTATCACTGAATCATCGTCGGGCGCGCTGCAGCTTGAGACGCAAACGGCAGCGTGACGCGTATCAGCCGAAGATGTATGAAAACCACCCAATGCTTTGGCGGTTTTATAAGGCCTGTAAATGAGATACTAATAGCATCTTCAATATCCGCCCGCATGTCACAGGCTAATGCCAGCACTCCCCCCCCCCTCCTCAAGCCCCCACGTACACCCACTGTCTCATAGGCACATACGATCGTCTGTCTGCCCGTTGCATAGCTTATTTTTCAACTCTGTAAATGGGAGCGCACAAAAACAGGAATCATTAAATGCGGCGAGCAAGCAAAGTCCCGCTGCCGGCGTTGAAGCGAGTGCATGCGCTCATTTCCAAGGGGTTTCTCAACGAGCCAGTGGCGCCGCTAAAGCCCGGCGTGATGGATCATTCGGAAAAGGGCAGGCATCCGTGTCAATCTTAGCGGGGAAGGCGTCTTCTTTATCCTCAGCGGCGCGCACAGCGCTCGCCCACTTTGTATGCTTGCCACGCTCCATTTGGAGTCACAGATGCCCCCGTCACCGGGGCGGGACTCGTGCGAGGCGGCCTCGGGCGGCCGTGTCAATATTTGCGGGGGGTAGGGGGGGGGGGGGGGCGCCTGTTTGGGTTTGCGCTTGTCTATCAGCGTGACCGGGCTCGGGTGAGGCTCAGGCTAAAAATCATAATCGAGAAGCAAAAGCCAGTCTACGGAACCGCTGTCTATAATTCATGAAGGCCTTTTGGCAACGATCGTGAAAGGATACGTTTCATCAGGAGTTGGCCGGAAGGAGGAGAGGAGGGCAATGACACAAGTCAATGAATTGCCCAGAAACACATTGGTAATTTACTTCTTTAATTAATCAAAGGCAGAGGTGAATCTTTTTTTTTTTTGGTTTGTTTGTTTTCCCCGTTAAAAAAAAAACAAAAACTGAGGTGCTTTATTTTTTTTCCCCACTTTCACCCAAGTAAGGAATTTTCCAAGGCAGTGACTCTGCAATTTGTCTGTGCTCAGTAATTGTCCCAAGGCAAAAAGTTTTTGCCTGTCACGCTATATTCATCATAGAAGCCCCCAGGGAGGGATTGGAAAAACAAAAGCGTTGACACACTCTATTGATCCAAAAAGTTTGAAACTCGGATAATCCAGGAGGGCAGCAGCGTCTGCTGTTTTTTTGTCCAATCTTCCTCCACTCCATTGACAAGCTGTGCGTATTTTGAAATTTGAATTTCAGAAGCACTTCAGTGTAATCATAATTTACGATCTTCTAATGCCACGCCAAAGAAACAGATGGTGCGCTAATCCTGAACTGTTATTTTTCGATAGAAGCTCAAAGTCTAACCGTCTACAACGCGTTGTGTGCCTGTCTATGCTTGGTATTTGGGCCTAAAATGTTGCCGTTGTCGACGTGAATAAGACACTACGCGGTATTATATTGGTTTAATGTCGCAACATGTGGCTCGAAGAGATGCTTGTAACATGATATCCATGCACGTCTCGCGCCATGTTTGAGTTGTTGGGCCAACATGACCTTTTTTTAATCAAAAGCAAAGTGCTTTGAAATGACCATCTGTGCAGAGTACGTTACCTTCACATCATTCTGACTTCTCTTGCAATGATTTCCCTACAGCTATGCTTGCATAAAATTCTTCTCATGCTGTTCGAGCACTATGGCATCAACTGAACTCCCCAACGGTTCAATACCTGGGCTGTTTCCCATTTTGTACGAATTAGGCTCGACAATGAAGGCGAACCGCAGGGATCAGCCGTTGTGACACTCTCCAACCCTCGTGACAACCGTGAGGACAATTCCAAGGTCATCTGCTGGTTTACGACATGACGCGCACGTGGTTGGTTGGTTTTCATTCAGATCGATCGCAAAGGAAGGGGTCGATCTGAATGAAGAGCTCCCAGACGGAAGTTACTCGTCATGCCAGGAGGTAAAACATTTCAAGATAGCATCAACGGCCAAACGCGTCATTATCCGCGTTCGGTCTTTGTACTTTATTCGTTTAGCAGCGGTATATTGGATGAGACTGCATGCGCCTTTGAGGATCTGGGCATTGTGTTGAGTGGCTCGCCATGTCGTCTGGCTGGTCACAGCTTCGTGCTTTTTTTGGAGTAGTGGGAAGGTGGAATTATTGAGTGTTAACCCGCTGAGTGGTCTCACAACATGCCAGGTATGTATGGTCTGACTGTGTGGAGTTGCCATGGAGACCATTCGCAGCCCATCCGTGGCACACACCCTTGAGCTCTGTGTGCGGTTCGATACGACGCTACATGAAAATCTCAAATTCATATCCTCTTCCCTTTCAGGAATTTGGCTGTTTCGTTATTCGGAGCTGTCGGTTCACATATGCACGTGGTGGTATTTCACGCAGTCGGCACACCGGTGTCATTTCCAGCATTGTGGAACGACAGCGAGAAGGTTATTCGTTTGTAGGTGGTGGGCAAGACAAAGGTTAATTGGCAACGCTGAGCCGTAGGCGTGAATGAGTGCCGTTGTCTGGTTCCGTGTCAGCCCCGCCATTGATTTTACGTCCGTACGATGCTTACCCCATCTTTTCCCCACGCGTCAGCTGAGATAGATGTGGCCAGACCCTGCCGAGGATAAGCAGATAGTGGAATGGGCCAATGCCGGAGATAACGGCTAGCAACAGCTCGCAACTAGGCTAACAAGCAGTCACTTTTGGGGTGGACTCTGAAGTTGCACAAGGGACAGTGCATGTTTGCGTGATATTCCTCCCAAAAATATCGGCATAGCCACCATCGGCTCTGACATGTGGCTCTTCTGCTACCTTCACATCAACTACGCATGAGGATGAAATGGGAGAGCCGCTTTGGCCGACAGGGTAATTAACCTTAGCCCCGGACTTCAGTGATGTATTACCCCTCGAGTTCAAAGAGTGAGTAGAGACCTTATAACGCAGCGGCACATGTGGCACATCGCAATATGGTGCCTGCAGCGTACATGTTTACAGGAGTTCCCAGCGTATTACGACGGGGGCCTGCTCTCATGAGCTTAAAATAACTTCCGACAATTGTAGTAATCTGGCTAAGTGGCGACATTTGCTCAGGGAGAATTTGTTTAGAGTAAATGAGGGCTGCAAGAGAATCGAATTGTATTTTGGGGCCCGATTCAAAGCTGAATCTTGGTGACGCTAGCTAAATACTTGGCCCAAAGTGCTCACAGTTATCCAACAGAGCCAGGGAGCCTAGTTTGAATTGTTAATCAGTCTCATTTTCCCTGCTCAAATAATGATGAGTCCCCTTTGGGTTCTGCAGAATTCCCATTTGCTCAAAAAATGTCTTGTCTGGAAATTCAACAATGTACAGGATAAATACTAGTGCAGCGCCACAAAATGTGTTCACAAACAGCAAATCACGTTTCTTCCATCTACTGTCCGCGAAACGCAAAGCTTGCAGAAAATGATCACATCACTCGTATTTGAGCTTTCAGTCACCCCACACGGTTTCTTAATTTACAGCAAAGTGCATCTGTCCAGTCAACAAAAAAGAGTGCAGTACTTCAAGTGGCTGAACCTTGACAGTGAATAGCACCTGAAAGGTCACAATACAAGTACAATCAAGTTGGCGTGAGAAACCTCACGTATGCTCGAGTGATGAAAAAAATCCTTCAGCAGTCTTACGTTCAGATTTTAGCGCTTGAGGGTGGGAACGCATTTTAATTGCCCTCGCGGGTTGCTCTCTCAGCCCTCTCTCCAGAAACCAATTTTAGGTGCTGATCCGAAATCTGGCATGCTCGGTAGGGACCATGAAGAGAAGCGCACCTTGTGGAAAAGCAGCCCCCCCATGACCACCCCCTCAGTGTAATCACATGCTGTCAATCTCACGCTCACAAATGGGACTGTCAGTGTTACTCGAGAACCAGGCTAATGGGAACTATCTTGTGTGTTCGCGTACCCTTTCAGCGGGAGAGCAAAATAAACTACCCAAGTAAGGACATCGTACTGATTAAAATGTATTTTCCAATTCAATCGTTGTGACTGGGGCACTTGATTGTTTTTGTTTTTTGGGGGGATTTTTGTAGCCATCAAGCACTGAAAAAATCAGATTTGAGTCATCATTTGCAAATAAAATGTAGAACATTTTCTCCAAAGTAGATTTGATTCAAATTGATGTTAATCTTTCGAGCCGGAGATGAATAGAGGTGATGGCGTTTTTTTTTAAAGCTTAAAATGGGTTGGCGATATCATTTACGGGAATTATGAAAGACCCTGTAAAGTGAAAAATAAATGTCTTGTAAATGTAACGCCGCAAGGAAGTGTGTCAGTCACAGCCACCAAATCCGAGCGCTTAAAAAGAACTGCGAGCCAAATGAAGCTTCACGAGTAAAAATCAGGCCTGCTCAAGTCTCACCTGTTAATCAAATAACACATCTTGCATCTTTCTTCTGCCTGGACATGTTTGAGTCGTGACAATATATCATGCGTAAAGCTTCCGCTGGATGGAATATATCCCAGTGGGTCACCACGGGGGCCGTCCATACCAGGACCAGAGCCACAAACCGCCAGCGAACTCCCAAACTCACATAGGCCAAGTTTCAATATTTGACCATTATTTGTGTTAATCGATCCGCTCATTATTCTTCTGACACATGTTCCCGATTAATGAGTAGCACTAAGCATCAGGCAGGAATATCAATGTTTGCATATCGGTACTAAAAGATATGTCCATCTTGCTACAAATACCGTATCTAACAATAACTCTCCGTTACCCCTTTCCCACTGCCGCAAAACCATGGGTTAAACACGCTTTTTTGGGCAGTGGGAAAGGCTCACTGGCCAGTGTCGATCTGTGTCGATCCGTGTCCACCAGCACGCCATCGGAGGCGGGTTGTGATCGCCTCCGATCGCCTCCAATCGCCTCCGATTGCCTCCGATCGCCTCCACTTGCAGTTTGAAAGCCTAAAACGTGATTTCCCGGTAATTTCGTGATGATATAAGGTACGTGATGCGTCATAACATCGCGCGCCATCGGCCTCGTAATAGCAGGCTCCCACAACAAAGCTAGGAGATTGCCCCTTAAGCTGGTGTCTCAGTAGTAGCAACGAGTTGATCCTCTGCTGATTTTCGACCATTTTGAGGACGGTAAAAAGCATGATAAAAAAAATCCGACTTCAACAGACAGGACGGCGGAAAAAATCATTGGCACCGCCCTACCCACTCTTGAGGACTTGCACACTGCATGAATTAAGACAAGGGCACGGAAAATCCTACTGGACCCCCCGCACCCTGCCCATCACCTTTTCCAGCTACTCCCCTCAGTCAGGCGCTTCCGATCCATGTGCACCAAATCCAGCAGACACTGAAACGGCTTCTTCCCTCTAGCCATTAACTCCCTAAACAGTAACCCAAATCTACCTGTATAGCGGCTCTTCGCAATTTTGCACAACCCTGTGGAACGGCATTACCGCTATAATCAGTGTAGCTCCGGCTCTGGACTTACTTGAATCACTGTCCCTGATGTATACTCCACCGCACCAGACACTTTAAAGCGCTCCAGGACATCTGCACAATTGCACACTTCTTGTACTACAAATACTGCTAGTCACTTTAAAATGGTTCAATGATTTTCTGCACCAACTGTACAACTGTTATAGTATTGTAAAGGGACAATATGCCAATTGGTTGCGTGAGGAATATAACAAGTCTAAACACTGCAGAAGTTAAATGAGCCCGAACTGGATCCTCAAAACTGCAATCTTCCAAAAAAGCAATGTTTCCGCTCCCACCCAAATGCCGTTTACTCACAAACTGAGCGACTCATGCCTGCTTATGTTCTCAGGGTGTTAGGCCACTGAGCAAGGCCGACCTGCTCACAGTGGTGTAGCGGATCAAATCGATAGCCGTCTTCCTCGCTTGCTTCCTCGATGCTTTCCACTCATTTGTGACAGCGGTTAGGCATGATAGGATGATTGAGAAAGCCACGGCTGCAAGAAGCCACCCCGGCCTGTGAGAAATGGACCCGGTGGAAAGACACGGAGGCTAGGGGTGGGAGGGGTTTGATCCACCACACATCATGACGTGACGCCGGATGGGAGGATCTCGACACACCTCTGACTCGCTTCATAAAATCAATTCATGGGTGGATGGATGGATAGACTCGGTGGTTTCTTCACATTTTCCGGAGGTGTCAGCGTCCACGCTTCCTTCTTTAGGAGGGTGTTAATTCTTTCCGCGGCCTGGAAGGAACTACAGTGAGGCGTCTTGTCGCATACGTGAACAAACAACCGCTAGCAGCTTTGTCTCGTTCACTAGTGTCCCATATGAGTTGCTTTCATTTTGGGTTCCCACAGATGCCACATTTGGAGCGTGCAAAATCTTTGATGAAACAGTTTTTTTTTTCCCCATCAAACCTTTTTAATCCCGCTCATTGATTATATCTTTCACCCCCGCGACATCAGGGAAGATTCATTAGTATTCGGAAGCAAAATGTGCGGCATGCAGAACCATTTGCGTTTGTGGGATGTCAGATGCCTTTGTTTTCCCTCTTTTGTTTTCCTCCAGCTCACCGCCCTTGCTGTGGCGGTGGTTTTGAAGCGAGTGTGTTGGCTGCGCTGGCATTAATTTCTGGAAAATGTGACGTGAAGCCACAACATGTTATTAGCAGAGCGAGTGCCATCCCAAACAACGGAACATGTGCAGTCGACCGGGCCAGCGAGCGACAACACAAAGTACACGAATGTAGTTGCTCTGATATGGTCTGTCACTTCCGTCCCGCTCAGCTTTCATTTGAAATGTCCTATTAATCAATGCATGCTTCTTCTCATCGAGCACATCCGCTGCTATGGTTACGGCCTGCCTTTTGAAAATGCGTTGAAGTCATTCATGAGCCAATTCGAGCTGACTTTCCGTTGAATTACCAGAAGCTACAATATGTGATGGCTTAACAACACGAGCGAAGCGTGGCATCCAATCAAGGCTCAGCTCTTGATACTGTCGACTGAACTCTGATTGGCACGTTCTCTTCCGCCGATTGAGTTTGTCCCCTTTGAAGAAGTGTACATGAAGAGCTTTTCTGGCCTTCATTTACAGTGACAGAGTCTTATTCTCGCCATACGATACCTAATGATTCATAAAATGTCAGTTGCAGTTATGATCGGAACCGGATTGATGGGGCCTTTTCTTCCCCTTCTGTTGTCAGTCATTTTTACACTTTTTGTGGATCCATCTAAGGCATGCTCGGGTGCTGTGCATCCAATTAGTCTGTGAAATCCTCCCCCTCCGCACCCCCTACTTGAAAGTATAAACGGAACTATCCATCTAATATGGTGCCTATACACACACACACACACACACATACACATACATAGCGAATCCGTAGGTTATAACGGTAGTTCATTATAAGCATTTCCAACAAGATGGCCGCCAACTATGATGTACAATACAGTCTGAACATTTATAGATGTAAAAACATGAGCATGTAAGTCAAGTACGTGTATGCCAAATGAAGAATAAAAATGACGACTTGTGTCCATATTGTTCATATCAAGAGCACTAATCGGCTGTGATGAGTCAAGAATGCGTACAAAGTAAAACCGTGACACTTTGGTAGGATTTTGCAGTTAAATTAACCACTGTAATTAGGAATAAAAAATAAAATAAAGCTGAAATATCAAAGGCCAACTCCAAAAATGTATCTTTGGTCCATGCAGCATTAACACGGAATCAGACTAGCGACCGAAACCCACCGTTTCAAGCAACCTCACTAAACAGAGCCAGTCATGTGAATGCACATTTTTACCCGCATAAAATGTCCTGACTCAGCCTGTCACTGCACTGGTTTCAGAATAAGTTGACTTTTGTAGCTGCACATATGAAAATCTTTTTTTTTTTCTTTTCTATTTGGCATTCTTGCCAGCAAAATTCAAATTCAGTGGAGGCCAGCAGGTAATAATTATAGCTGTTAATATCCTACCTGGCTGACAGCCAGATCTCATCTCAACACACTTTTCAAAGATGTGTGAGTTTAGTTGATTTGTCTCGAACAGGTCGAGTTTGAGTCAAGCAGCTTCTCCTCGAGAAGAGGCACGGGCATGATTGAGATTGAGATTGAGCTGTTCCGGGCATGTGCCACTGGCAAAAGGAAGGCCCCGAGGACAACCCAGGATACGCCGGAGAGGCGATGTCTCCTGGCTAGCCTGGGAATGCCTTGGGATAACCTGGGAAGAGATGGAAGAAGTGGCTGGGGAGGGGGAAGTCTTTACTGAGGCTGTTGCCCCCCGTGACCCGATCCCGGATAAGCAGTAGAAAATAGATGGTTGGATGGATGGACAGACATGAATCAAATTCTCAACCAAGTCTTTTATTGTGATGGGGTCCGGGGGGGTGGGGTCCGGGGGGGGGGGGGGATAAGGCTCATTTAATTTGGCAAGTAGGCACACTCTTTACAATATGACATTTGCGCTGGGTTGCTGTTCTTTTTGGCAGCTGTCTAAAGTAACCAAGCCTAATTGGAAGCAAAAAGCCATTCCCACAGTGGGTGTTTGGAATTGACGCTCTATGCAAAATGTTTGTCGGCCATTGCGTGCCGTCATGTCACACTCGCCCAGTTCACATGACAGGTGGCACATGTTTTTATTTAAACGGTGACGAATTCAAAAGAGCATTGCCGACGGTGCGTCGTTGGTTTGTGTGGGTAATGCGGCCAAGCGGATCTGACTTGAGGTAGCAATAGACACATTTTCATTATTTCTGCCGTCTACACTCGAGCACATATCAGCGGTGCTGTCGGTTGGCTTGGAGACGTATCGCGCATGTTAAAACAAAAACAAAGATTCCGTTTTACTGATATGCTCTCTCTCTCTCACTTGCTAGGTGGGACTTGTGTGACGACATACGCTCGAATTTGGGTCTGCAATAGCCCCGCTATTGAGTGAACATACCATTGCGAGTTAAAGAAAAAAAAAAGTTAGTGTAACTGTCAAGGGCTTAGAGGGCAAAGGAAATAGCCCCTCCCATTGCCTGTATGCATTTGTGCCGTTATTCGAGATTAATGTTTTTATGAGCCCCGCTGGAATTAGCATTAGTGACGGTTTTAGTGACAAATTCCAGTTTCAGCTCTGCCAGTCTCCCCCCGCCTCCAGAATATGAGATGACTTAATTTCACAGCGAGCCACGCCGACACGCTGCCTGGCTAGCGAACCACCGCGGTGGGTTTAGTACATGGGTCGCGTTTGACCTGCTTGCTATTCAGACGTGTTGCGCTTCTTTTCTTGATGTCAATTTCACATTCCATTAACACAATTGTCCCTTGATTAGTCTATTAGTATGCACAGGATACATTCTTAGTAAAACACACGCACACACACACACAAAACCCGAAGGTGTTTTAGTTTAATTGAGCTGGCTGATTATTTTAGGAGCTTCTTAGCTAAGGCACGAGTGTCTAACTCAAGGCCCAGAGTGGCAGACCCGGCCTACCACACAAGGTTTTTTAAATATAAATTCTGGTCCCAGAGCGATTTTGTTGTCCCCTAGCAAAGAGCCAAGTAGGAGCGACGTAATTACATCATTATAAAGCGTCCAAACATTACTGCTTTCACCGTCGTTTACCCAACAGCGCCTGCGCTATTAATAATAATAATAATAATAATGCGCTGTTAGCATATGCAAGGCAAGTTAGCATAGCATCGATTCTACTTGGATGTACAGTCAAACCCCGGTTTTCGAACGTCTTTGTTCTCAACCAAATCGGTTTTCGACCAAAAATTTGAGTTTTTTATGCATCGGATGACGGACAAATTTTGGTTCTCGAACAAACTGACCGCACTTGAATTTGTCACTTGACACCTTCCTTACACGAGGAAGTGACGCTTCCTCGTGTAGCGTTTTATTGTGAACAGACATGTTCAATAAAGTTTTTTTTTTTTTTAAAGAGCGTGGTTTCGGTTTTCGAACAAATCGGTTTTCGAACAGCCTTCTGGAAAGGATTATGGTCGAAAACCGAGGTATGACTGTCGTACATAACAGTCAGGGACATGCAATCAGCAAACGCTGATATTTTTCTGAATCCTGATCACGAGGCTGGCTGCGAGTCGGAGCTCGCATGCTATATCTCGGCATAATCCGCCATTACTTGTTCACCGCTCAACAATTTGTGCAAAACTTGCGCGTGTCATCTGCGGTCATCATGATAACCCCGCCACACCCCCCTGACGTAGATGGTGCCAAGAGTCTGGCCTAACAAATAATTGGGGCACCGGAGCGAGAGCCAATGTTGGCGGTAGAAAAAGAAAGATCTGATGCTAACCTGGGCGCTGACCTGAAACACAAGCGCGAAGGAAAAGGACCATGAAGGCAATAACTCCCCACACCGAAAAGGACTCTGAAGCCTGTGAATAAACCATACATATAGAACATAAGGATGAATAATATCGCACAGTTCTGCTTTGTAATTCCCTCCTAATTTACCGACATACAGTTCTGGTCTACCCTGCCGAGGGTTATCCCATTTGCGTGCTCCGTCTGCACTGCACTCATCAGTACCGGAGATGAAGTTTGGGAGCACTAGTTATTTACCGTGCAGAATAGATTTCCGGATCTCCATTTAGAGCCATTAGGCTCCATACTTGAGCAATATTTCACCCCCACTCCGATCAGGTTTTTTTTTTTCTTTGAGATGATCTAATTACCTTTCTTCATCACGAAGGAGCTAAATGTCAGCAAATCTCGCCGTACTTCTCGTGCCTTCAATCACAGGCTCGGGCAGAGAGACCATCTCCAGCCTCCTTTTGCTGCATGTAAGATGAGAGTATAATAGCCGATGATGAGGTTGGGGGCTTATCGCCACCAATGTACAACAATTTAGCCGTCTATTATAAATATAAATGGAGGGCTACTGCGGGATTAATGCGCAAAGCAGCTCCTGTAATCTTCAGACTACAGAGCTGTGCTTTTAGGGGGGGAACAACACGTTTTTTTCAAGGAACTCAAAGCCTTAAACCAACATGAATAACTTGTTTGATCACTGGCACTGAAAACGAATCACAAAGAATTAACAAGCAAATTGCCAGCCCTTCAAAGGTTTCCAGGCTTGTCAGAAACTAATTTTGCTCAGTTATTGCAACAGACACGGTCTTCATTATTTTTTATTTTTTTATTTTTTTTGTGGCATTGCCTTAGGAGGAAGCAAACCGCGTTTAACGTGAGGCCTATAACTTGCCTACAATTTATTTATTTATTTTTAAAATGACACAATTTAGCTTGTATGAATTTTAGCCTGTTGTTTTATGTGACAATATCAGTTTATGAAAAGGTACTGCGGCTGAAATTGTGTAATTCCATCTAACTGTAGTTCAACATATGTAAGAAAACTCATTCGTTGTAATGTATGTTGCCTTCCGACAAACACAAATACTGGTAACCTCAACTCTCAACTCAACGGTATTTCTCGAGCACTTGAAAACAACCGCCCTTCCGTAAAAAGTGCTGTACAATGAGGAAAAAATAATTCGGACAACAACAAACTAAAAAAAAAATTCAAATCGAAGGCAGTAGAAAGCACAAAAACAGTCTAACTAAAAATTAAGGGATGACACACAAGGTATTTGATAAAAGGAACCCGTTTAATCACGTGTGCAATTCGCATCAGACGCTCCAATTCTGAAGGAACCGCAAGCTAACGTTTGCCAAGCAAAAGCGGAATATTCATGGATGTCCTCTCAAACATGTCCCCGAGTCTAATTGTTCTGTCAGAACTCCGCTTGGCTGTGTTCCGTGTCATTGCCGCTCGCCGTTTGTCATTTAATCAATTGTCCTTTGCTCCAATAAAGCGCACATGACTAAATGGCAAGCCGCCGCCTGAGTAAGTCGGAGCAGGGAACTAAAAGGAGTGTGGATGTAATCGACGGCACAGTTCTGCGTCCCAGCAAACTCCAACCCAGCCATCTCGATACCTCTGCGTCCCGCGTCCTCGACGCCTAATTTTCCCGTGGGACGCACAGTTCCAAATAATGTGCGTTTTTTGGGACGCAAGGAAATTTCTCAGTCAAAACAAAAATTTATATATATATATATATATATATATATATATATATATATATATATATATATTCTATATACATATGTATATATATATTTATATATATTTATTATATATACCATATATATATATATATATTTATTTATATATATATACGGTAAACCCTTTTTTCCAGCAACGATCACAGTTTGACCATCGCCGCCATTGTTGTTTTGATCTCGCGGTAAGTAATCTTGCGTGACGAGATTTCCGTTCTCGCGAGATTGGCCTTCACCTTGGGGGAAGCAGACGATTGCCAAGTTGTGTCATGTTAAAACAAGTGTTGCGAAAGTTTATTGCGGAGATATCACAGAGGAAGCAGTTAAAGTCGGATAGTGTTATGCGATTATAAGTTGACTTTGAGAAAACCTTGCATTAAAAAGCAGAGTAAAGAGAGGAGAAACTATTTCTCAGCATATCTTGTATGCCTGAATTATTTAAGTTTTTGCAGCATTTGTTTATAAGAAATAAACCTATTATCAATGTATATTGTTGTTGTTTGTGTTGTTATCATATGCAATTGAATAAGTAGACCATTTCAGAATTCAAAATTTGGGGTTCTCTAAATGCATAACGGAACTCATACTTTTCTGATCAGCGAGTCCCTGGGACTCGCAGGGCTCAAACTGTAAAATTATCACTGCAACCGCCATCAGAATCAGTGATAAGTGAAATATTTAGTACAGAGTTTACTTTTCTGACTGCCCGTGGGGGAAAATATTTTTTTGTAAAAATCCTCTATTTGTGGATCCCTTCACATAAATGCTGGCAGGCTCGTGCGAATGCCAGACGACGGGTTGCGCCGGGTTAGTCCGCGATTAGGCGCAGAGCAACCCGAGCCACATTCAAGCTACGTCGGTCGATGCCACTTTACAGCTTGCCCTGACTGAGCAAACAAGGGGGGACGCGAGTGGATGGCGCTATGAGCGAGATGAGAGGGTAGATATTTGATTAGCCTCTCAAGTGAGGGATGCGCCATTAATCCCTTCTCTAACTAATCCCCTCGACTCTTGGAGAATGCTCGCTGCCCACGGGCACAGAGTCTCCTAAGTCTTTAATGCCGAGCCAACGGTCACACTTTGAGGCTTCGTTTTAATTCATCCAGTCCGCCGCTTACAGCTGTCCGTCCTTTGCATCCGGGCTTCTTCTTTGAATGTTGGAAGCCAAAATATTTCCACATTCAGGAGACACCCCATTCCCCCCAAAAGTCTCTTTCTAAATCAAACAATGCTGATCAAATTACAATCCGAGCATATTGAAAGGTGGTACAGTCAAACCTCGGTTTTCGTCCATAATCCGTTCCAGAAGGCTGTTCGAAAACCGAAATTGTTAAAAAACCGAAACCACACTCTTTTGAAAATAAAAATATTTACTGAACACGTCTGCTCCAATGGAAAGCAACACGAGGAAGTGGCACTTCCTCGGGTAGACGAGGAAGTGACGCTTCCTCGTGTAAGGAAGGCGAGAGGAGTCAAATGGTGCATTCAAGTGCGCTCAGTTTGTTCGAGAACCGAAATTTGTTCATCATCCGAAGCATAAAAAAATTTAAATTTTTGGTCGAAAACCGAATCGGATGAGACCCGAGACGTTCGAAAACCGAGGTTTGACTGTATATGAAATCTACTTTGTCACGCTCGGCCGCCTTACGGCCGCTCCAATTTGATGTGAATTTGAGAAAACCAAACTGCAGCCCTCCGTCGAACAATGTCTACTCATCACGGACGATGGCGATCAATAATTCCATAACATTCGCCTGATTTGTGTCTAGCAACAGTACCTTTGGTTGAGGAGGAAAATAAAGGCTTTACTTTATTGACCAAAAATAAAAGGGGCAATTCATGCGCAGTCCTCCCAGAGTCCTGAGCTCCTTAAACAATAAGAAAACGCAGTCGGAGATACGGTGCAACACGAGCCTTTTTGTGTTTTTATGGCCGTGAGGAACGAACGCTTTAAACCTTTTTTTTTTTTTTTTTTTTAATGGTGCAATATTACAAGCTCACATGACGGGGCAGAGTTTCAGTTGTTTGCCTTCTCCGTTTTATTAAAAGGCATACTCGCGGTCTTCCACAACGCTGTTCGTCAAATAAAGCTAACCGGTTTTATCCGGCATGGAGCGCATCGCCCAAACTTTGTAAAAGTGGCAACAGACTGCAACATTTCAGCAGATCCTTTTAGTGTACCATCCATCATTATTGTTTGCCAATATGGACGGAACTTATTGCCGTCCAATAGCTGCACCAAATTCCTTCAAACTTCCAAAAAATACTCAAGTAAAAGCAAACAAACAAAATCAACTATGACCATCATATTTTTTTTTTTTTTTTTTTTATTTTTTTAACATCGCCAATATGTGTCCATTAGTGAAATGTTGCCAAGAATGTACAGTATCATAAAGACAGCGTGTCGGTCACACTTGCTCTATTTACTCCCACTCGCTCTTGTAATCGGATTCTACATATTAGCCTCCTGCATTAGGAAGTACATTTTGGCGTTTATACATTGTTTTTTTTGTTTTTTTCCTCCCGCGCATTAGTCCGCGCATTAGTCCTTTGGTTGCCAATAAGCTTGAGGTAGTACAGTATGTGGTTACATTTTTTTGGGGGGGGGACTCAGCTCTGAATTTATGACCACTCATCCGCCTCGTAACCAGCATCACATCGATGATTGTGAGAGTCATTGATCGTTTTGCTAATCACACTCAAATTGTGAGCATTTCTCCATAATTGACGGGCAGATTAGCCATAATGCAAATGGATGATACCACTGGAGGTGGTGCATGTGTATCAAGCATATGTCAGCGTTGAAAACTGGGGACAAAGTGATCATGGTCGCCGATGATGAGGATTAAACGTAGTTTAAAAATCAGTTGTTTTAATGAACACGTAGGCCTACTATGCTCCTGTATTTTAACGTCGGTGATGAAAATGATACTCAAAGCGCTGAGTTTCTAACATATCTCCTACTACTCCTTTTACATTTGGCACGGCCACATTGCCGGATTGCTTTTTTTCGCCCCGACTTTGTGGTTGAAATTAAAAAGAATAAAAGGGGGAAAAAAAACAGTCTTAAATACATATAATACAGCTGTTGTGGTCCTTGGATTGCCGGGGGACTGTTTGAATGAATGCGAGTGGAACGTCTGCTACAGTGAATGTACGTGAGCTTAAGTGGCTCAGCTTTCAGTGCCTGCGGCGCCTGCATTGACGCGCAGGCAGTGTGTTTACCTACATTTTAACTGCGACTGATCTACCTATATGGGCGCTCAAGGTTGTGCCGGATAGCTACTTCGCATTTCCTCTTCTCGGAGAGGAAAAGTTCACCGTATTCATCTTTTTGCGACGTCTTGCTTTGAAGTTTCAAGTGGAGGAGACAAGGAATCCGACTTTCTCAAGTTTTTCTGCGGCGCTTTTGAAGAATGAAGAATGAATTTCAAGTTTGACGGCGTGCAAGCTCAGAGAGGCGTAAAACTCACTCGCTGGCCTTGACCTGTGCTGAGCTTTCACTACCTCAACTCCACTTAATTGTATTTACAGAGCATTATCAAATAACCACCGCTGTACATGGAGGAGAGAATAATTCAAACAACAACAAAAACACAATGAAAAAGGACATACTGAACAAAGACAGTAGAAAGCACAAAAACAGTCACAAACTCCAAGTCTCATGCTGAGTCAAAAGCTAAAGAATAAAAATGGGTTTTAAAGATGGGCAGCGAGCGGCCTTGCCGGACGTTCATTCCGAAGAGAGGGAGCGGCTCGGAGGCTCCATCCCCTCTGAGCCTCCGCTTAGTTCTCAGTATCTTGAATAGTGTCTTATAGACACGGAGCTCAGAGAAGTCAGGTCAAGATTGGAAACCAAATAATGGGATCTGCAAAATAACTCTTCAATGTATCGGGGAGCCAGTGAAGGGATGCCAGAACAGGAGTTATGTGCTCCCTCTTACGTGTACCAGTCAAGATGCGAGCAGCAGCATTCTGGACCAACTGGAGACGCCTGATGGAGGATTGGCCAACCCCAAAATAAAGTGTATAAGAGAAAACCTGTACTCTTACGTATGATTATGTCAACCGACAGTCCGCTTCAACCCTCCCACCTTTTGGATGTGACAAAAAAAAAAAATCTACTTTTATGGAATGAGGCAAAAACAAACAATCACTCTGATGCCTTGTTATGTGCTTGTATGCATGTGTGTGTGTGTGTGTGTGTGTGTGATATGCCTTATGAACCATGATCCCAATGCTATGGGAGATTATTGACTTTCGAGTGTCTTGGAGGGAAGTCGTATATGATCTCGAGCGTCTGTTTGCCTTCCCACCGACACGCTCACATTTTTGCTGCATTAACATAGCTATTAATGTCACAACTCGGGGCGGGTGGTAAATTTACTGTATGATGTACTTCCATGTGCCTGTTCGTGTATGTGCGGCTGATGCAAGTCGAGGTTGGGGGTTGGGGGCGGGGCAATGTGAGATTTCGTACCCCATGGGAAGTTGCCGATTTTAATACACTTGCATACTTCATCTTTTTTTATAAGCACCAAAATATCCCCAGGGCATCCAAACATTTGTGAGGAAGGGGAGTGAATTGCCGCAGTGAGGGATGATGGGAACTAAATATCAATGGCCCACCAGGGAGGATTCTGTCCACCTGGGGATGTCAAGGTCTTTCTATTGAGTCAAGATGCTGCTTCAAAAAGTCATTTCCGACGGGCGACAGGTTTCCAGCCGGCGAGCATAAATCGGTGATGATTTCTGCAATCCGCAGGCTAATAAGTTGCGAAGTAACGATGTCAACAGACAATTGCGCAGTCGAGGTTTTTACTGGGGGGAAATGCAGGATGGAAATCGGGGTCGCACTCACGCATAATCACGTAGTCCATCTTGAATGTTGCCCTTGAAGGAATACTCTCAACAAAGTTTTTGTCATGCCCCCCATTTCCGCTTTCATTTCATTGTGCATTGAGAAATGGCCGGAGTATCATGTGACAACCCTGAGGTTCAGCTACATTGGAACATAAAATCATTATGATCCGAAAAAATAAATAAATAAAATTGAAAGCGGAACAATTCGATTTGGTTCGACTCGGTGGGATTACAATTCGATTTGGTACGGCTCCGTTTGAGAGTGTACCATGAAATGACTTTTTGTTGTTGTTGTCATTTTACATGCATTTGAACGAACTTGTCCGTAACGTAAACGTGCCATTTCCTCGCGAGATATATCTCTCCGGCAAAAGGCGATTAGATCTGTGTCTTGATTTATTTCAAAGTGAAACCATTTTGGCGCAATCTTAGAATTGTTTTTTTATTTGTTTTTATTACATGCCTAAAATATGTATACAACTTTTTATATTCACTGTCAATTTTGAAGATACAGCGATGTATTTGCTGGACCTCGAAGACTTGTACGCGACCTGAAATGATTTAGTACGGGGGTCGGCAACACGCGGCTCCAGATCCGCATGCGGCTCTTTAGCGACATCTAGTGGCTCCCTGGAGCTTTACAAAAAAAGTTTGAAAATGGAAAAAGATTTTGATAGTAGCTCAAATAGATATAGATACATGTGGCAGCTCCGAAAAAGGAGAGCTGTGGTGTTGTTTTTTTTAAAACCTACACTTTATTTATGCTTTGAACAGCCTCAACAAACACAGACGTGTGTCTGCGTCCGACTTTGTGCCTTCTCTCTTCTCGTTCAACTCGAGAGGCGTTCAAAGACAGCCTCCAAAAAAACGGAAATTCATGACCACTTCACTGACACTATGAAAAGGAAAATAATGCACCAAAACAAAAAAATCAAGCGAGGAAATCACAACATAAATTCTATGGGGGCGTTTGTGATCACACAACAAATGAATGAATAACATAAACAATTCCACACATACAGCATGTGTTTCCTTCATTGTAAGTTTTATAGAAGGCTTTTATTTTTTTGCGGCTCCTGACATCTTTGTATTTTTTGTCCTATATGGCTCTTTCAACATTTTGGGTTGCCGACCCCTGGTTTAGTATCTCCTGTCAAAGAATGACCCCAACTTCCGTAATTCCCTTCTCTCGGTTTCCAATAAAGCTTCCCCTCCTTGACGTGAAGTAAGGCTATCCCGCTTGGAGAGACGTGAATTGGGCGAGAGAAAGACAAATAGGAGACTTGACAGGTGGTGTTCAGAGAGCCTTTTCCAACTGACAAGTCTCACCCAGTGCGGGCCAAGGGGAGGGATCAGGATGAAAGGAAGCGGGCCCAGGAGAGGATTGGAAAGGAGCAAAGCAGAGCGAGGGCATGAAATCCACCACGAAGTTCTCTACGACATCGGCATTTTGAATAGGAAACCGCACGATGACGAAAGCAAATACATTTGGGAAGAAAATCACTCGGTCGTATAAGTTGAAGCTGACGGTTTTTTTTTTTTCATTGAGCAGAAATCGATATTGCCTGGCCAGATCACAAAACATTTGCGATCTGGTGGGAACACAAAAAATTGTAGTGTTGAAAATGTAGCCCCGCCCCAAATGGGGCACGTTTGGCATCCAGGTTTGTACTCAACGGCGCGCTCTCCCGAGTGCCACGTTGTTTCTCATCATTTGCAACTGCTTTTCCTCGTCTCTCCCTAACCTCCTCATTTATTTTATCGGAGTGCAGTGTGCAAAAAAATGGTAACTTGGAACCCGGGGGAAACGAGGACCTTCGAGCCAGAGACATCAATAGCTTCCTTTTAATTCCGAGAAACTCTCTCCTCCACCCTCTTTCTTCTTCCTCGCTGCGTCTTTTCCCCCGGCTGCTAATAAAGGCAAATTGGCATGAAAGCGGGTGACCTCTCCCCCTCAAAGGCTTTCTCCTTCTTCAACAGGAGGGACTTTGCATTTAAACAAAGCTGCGGATATAAAATATGTTTATCCAACATCAAGCTCCTTTTTGAACGCACGTTTAGGTTTGTTTTTTTTCCCATTTAATACGATTTCTTGAGATGCGCATCCGCTCTGACAAGAGAGCCTTTGTATTTGCTTTTCTCAAAGCTTTTTTCCCCTCCACATTTTTCTTGACTCTCCAAGGCATACTGAATGTGACGCTTCGTCTTTTCTTTTTTTTTTCCTCTTTAATTCGCCACATCTTGAATGTGTCTACTTGTCTCCGTGCCCGACTGCAACTTTGACTGTTCCTTTTGAACGACAGATTTTGAACTTCCAACGATCCCGCTTTCCTCCCCGCCTCTGTCGTTCTTGCGTCACAAACTTTCAAGCGGGCCACTTCAGAAGACCCGACAGGGGTAGGAGAGGAACACACCTGTCATTTGCGTTCTCTTGCACTTCACACAAGTCATGAGGTTTTCTTCCCACCTGAGTACGCGACACGCTTTTTGAGCTTTCCTGTACGTGTTGCGCCAGCGCGCCTCCGGTGTTTGAATTCCGTGTCTGCGTATGTGCGAGTGGGTCACATCCCTGTGGGAGTATTTACACATTTTGTTTGAGCCTATGATTATTTTTCGACTTGGTAGCTCCGTTGCACACCGAGGGACCGAGGCACTAATATAATTGGCAATTATATCAAGTTAGCAACCCCCCTGCCCCCATCCCCCGCACCCGCGGTGCATTTCTACTGGGTCTCCCAGAGTAGTCCGGACTCTTTCACTCAATACTCAGACTCTTCAAAGAGTTATAAATACAGTCAAACCTCGGTTTTCGAACGTCTCGGTTCTCGACCAAATTTTGAGTATTTTATGCCTCGGATGACGAACAAATTGCGGTTCTCAAACAAACTGAGCGCACTTGAATGCACCATTTGACTCCTCTCGCCTTCCTTACACGAGAAAGTGACGCTTCCTCGTGTTGCTTTCCTTTGTGAGCAGACGTGTTCATTAAACATTTTAATTTTAAAAAGAGTGTGGTTTCGGTTTTCGAACAATTTCGGTTTTCGAACAGCCTTCTGGAACGGATTATGGACGAAAACCGAGGTTTGACTGTACACGGTAAGTTGAACGTGGACACAGCGGATTCGAACAAAAGCGCCACATGCTAATTTAATTCGCAATCATTCATATGGTGAAGGACTCGCCTCTCTCTGCTCAGTGATTGGCTCAATCTTTTAAGCGGTAAGTGGGTTCATTTTATTTTTATAGCGCTTCCGAGAGGACTCTCAGGAGTGCTCTATGTCACTGAAATATATGTTATACAACCTCAGAAATGGACTTGCACCTGCAGAGCTTTTCTAACTTTCAAAATTTCGCTTCACACTGGATTCTGGACTTTGTCGTTCATCTCCCGTTCTCAAACGGCAAATGACTTGTCCTGCGCTCGGATGTGAACTGCGTCACCTCGACTTTCTCCGCAGCCGATTACTAAAAGTCCAACGGGAGCGAGCTTTGTTTCGCCCTGCTCCAACGGGAGGCGGAATGTTGTTTGAAGGCTTGCCATCGCAATCAGGATTGGTGTTTGCACGCCGTCGTCCACGGGGAACCTGCGCCG
Source organism: Hippocampus abdominalis (assembly GCA_018466805.1). Classification (NCBI taxonomy): domain Eukaryota; kingdom Metazoa; phylum Chordata; class Actinopteri; order Syngnathiformes; family Syngnathidae; genus Hippocampus; species Hippocampus abdominalis. The sequence continues at coordinate 2,767,570 of CM031713.1, read as the reverse complement.
TGTTTTTCACCGCGTCTGTAATTGGATTAGATTTGACGTTGCCGACTTTCTTTCCTCACACTCTGCTTCAATGACTCGACTTCGAGAAAGGTCCGCAACGCTTACGCAAAGCCTTTATGGTGATTAGCATTTTGGGAAAAAGCGAGCAGAGTCAATTAGTATCTCGTAAGCATTTGTCGATTTTAATTAGTGGAATCTTAATCTTGGGGATTGAATGTGTTATGTACAAGATATGAGAGATTTCAATTGAGTGCACTGTTTGTGGGTTTGGTTTTTTTCCACCTTGTGCTCATGGGAACATAAAGCAGAGCTAAAGTGATCAGTGGTAGAATACAATACTATAACAGTTGGTACAGTTGGTGCAGAAAATCTTGAACCATTTTAAAGTGACCAGTAGCAGTATTTGTAGTACAAGAAGTGTGCAATTGTGCAGGTGTCGTTGAGCGCTTTCAAGTGTCTGATGCGGTGGAGCATACATCAGTGACAGTGGTTCAAGTAAGTACAGAGCTGGAGCTACAATGCTTATAGCGGTAATGCCGTTCCACAGGGTTGTGCAAAATTGCAAAGAGCCGCTATACAGGTAGATTTGGGTTACTGTTTAGGGAGTTAATGGCGAGAGGGAAGAAGCTGTGTAAGTGTCTGCTGGTTTTGGTGCGCATAGATCGGAAGCGCCTGACTGAGGGGAGTAGCTGAAAAAGGTGGTGGGCAGGGTGCAGGGGGTCCAGTAGGATTTTCCGTGCCCTTGTCTTGGTTCTTGCAGTGTGCAAGTCCTCAAGAGTGTGTAGGGCGGTGCCAATGATTTTTTCCGCCGTCCTAACAGTTCGTTGAAGTCGGATTTTGTCGTTTTTTGTGGCGGCCCCAAACCAAACCGTGATGGAAAAACACAGGATTGATTGGATGACTGCCATGTAGAACTGTCGGAGCACCTCCTGTGGCAGGCCGTGCTTCCTCAGCATCCTCAGGAAGTACACCCTCTGCTGGGCCCTTTTCAGGATGGAGTTGCTGCTAAGTGGTCAACATTGCCATCATTCTATCTGCAGTTTGCATGTTCTCCCCATACCCGCCTGGCTTTTCTCCGGGTACTCCGCTTTCCTATTTGCCTACTGCCCAAAGCCAGCTGGGATAGGCTCCATCATGCCTTGTGAGGAGAGGCAGATGAGAAAATGGATGGATGGATGGCACAGAGATGAGCCACAAAAGTATTGGAACAAACTTTAATAGCTTGATGACATCAAGATTCACCTCCACCCAAGTGATGGAAAGCCCAAAAGTACGCAGAAGGGATCTGCTAACGATCCCGGTTTTTAATGATCACAGAATCCTGATCTTCATAGAGTGGCACCCGCGCTTTACACTTCAATCTTTGCATCACCTCAATAATTTATGTGCTTCTAAAATTATTTTCTTGCGGTTTGATGTTGGGCACTCCATCTTAATACCCTTTTAAATCACCGCATTTTATACAAAAATACCATCTTGGTTTTTGCTGAGCGCTACACAAATCTCCCCCTTCACAGTCTTGTCACGCATACTCATCTCCTTCAAAGACAGTAGCAAGCTGACATTAGCTGTTCGAATTACAAAGGACAATATATATTGGATATAAGCGTCGTTAACCGGACGGAAATGGCTTTGCGCTGCATCCATTTTTAATGCCACGCTTGTGCGGATCAGCGCCGACAGCGTTTGAAACAACCACAATCGGTCAGGCAACTAATAAAAATGCCAAAGTGCTCATTTTTGAATGTGCAGCTTCAGCCTGGAGCGAAGGCGCTAGGATGTCCCCACCATCTTTTTTGAGAACAGCCTCTCCCTCGTGTAAAGGCCTTCAATCAATGTCTCCCATATTATTAATTCCACGAGACTCAAGTGACAACTAAGTTTATATACTTTTTCATCCGCGCATCATTAAAGACGGAAAATGCGCATTGCCCTCACCTGTTGAGAACCTTTTTTTCCCCCCTCTTCTAAAGTATACCATTAGCATTCGGATTGATTTTATTACTGGCATCCAGGAGGCATTATTTATTTCCTGCCATATAAAAAAAAACAACCGTTGGACAATCGTGGTGATCCATCACCACATGATTGTTTTTCTTGAGGTCCAGTTTGTGGAAAATAACACAAACTGTCACTCAACAGTCGAATTAGAATTAAATAGGAAGCTGTGCTCGCTGTATTGCCCCCCTCCCTCCAATGAGGTCGAACCAGCCGATGATGGAATGAAGGGGCTGACTACTTCTATAATGGGCGAGGGCCAGAAAGCTGCGACTGAGCTTCAAATAGGAGAAGATTCATCAATTAACCAAAGTTACTTCATCAGGCAGAAATTTAGAGGACCTGATGTCGCAGCAGCGGAACTTCACTCTGTCATGCCCACACACCATTAAATAATGAAGTGGCCAACGCCCAGTCAGAGGACGGAACATGCTGTCACAGATTCCCTGAGAGGCCAATGTACCGTATTGGCCCGAATATAAGACGGTGTTTTTTGCATTGAAATAAGACTGAAAAAGTGGGGGTCGTCTTATATTCGGGTTCTAGACATTATACCCATTCACGACGCTAGATGGCGCCAGATATCATTGAAGTGAATGCTGAACTTGACTCCCCAGGCCAAAGCGAACCTCTGTCACGAAGAATAAAAATGAAAATAGCGGTAGCACGAAGAAGAAAAATAAAAAATAGCGGTAAGAAAGGATAGAGAAGAAAATAATAGAAGAGATAACAGAAAATGGAGAAACGTAGCGACAATATGGAGAAAAGTGGGTCGAAGATCGGCCAGGTTAACCGGCAGCTGAGGAGACGTTATGGTGCAAACTTCGTGATACTTTTTCTCTCAAATATATTGTTATAACCATTTGTTTCAGATGTAGTGTAATTATTTTCTGTATAAAAAATAATTTGGTGTTCAAAAAGTCTTATTTCAAACTTTGTCTTATAATCAGGGCCGTCTTATATTCGGGCCAATATGGTACATTCGTTCATTCAAAGTTGAACATTCGCACGCTACCATGTTCAACTTGGTGGACTGTAACCAAGACAAGAAAACGCTGCACACACTTCTTCCGGTCGGCAAATTCTGGAGGTAACCATGAAACTAGCTGGCAATAATGTGCAGTCTTGAGAACCGTCAACCAGCTCTGACTAGCAATCCCCGCAGCAGGTACCCAGCCCTTAAGGCTAAGCGCTAGAAAGCCCGCGTCATTTTATTCTTCGTAGTTGTTGGCGTTGTTAAAATGAATTGAGTTTGACCTTGATTCTTAAGATATCCTACACTGTGCCCGGGCATTGAACGCACCTCAAGTCAAGCGCTGAGTGTTGAACGCGAGTGACCGATGTTGACTTTTCTTTCTTCGACTTTTCTTCCGTCTCCCGACGCAGACAGTTTTGATCGTGTCGTAAAACGACATCATTACAGATTGCCCGTATTCCCCCACGTTTGTTGTTGTGTGTAAATGCCAAAGGACCACAATAAATAAGCCTGTCAAATGGAATACGAGCCTGTGTTCCCGAACCGGAACACCCAGCATCCGTAGCTGGAGACATTATACTCCCTCTCGGTTTCACTCAGCGCAACTTGCTTTGTTGTGAAACAGTGCGACGGGTAAACAGAACGTCGTTTTTCACTTTTTGCATGACTTTATGAACGGGGTAGCTGACTTCAATGCAGTCGAAGAATCGTTATTGTTTTGTTCCCCTTTTAAGGTTCACTCTATTTCTACTGCTTATATTTTGAGTCATACTCAAATCATTTTCCGTTTCATTTGATTATGGGTGCTTGATGTTGGCTTTGCATCAACTGGCTCGTTTTTGCTTTTCTCAAAACATTTGTCAAATAGACAGGTTTAATATTTGAGTTTGGGGCTCAAGGAATACAAACCGATGCCAGTCCCAAGAAACGCCAAGTCCCCCCCCACCCCCAACCCCCTTCATTCCTTTTTATTGGATTTGTTTTTTCGCATCCTCTTTAAGCAAGCATCACACCCCCTCGCTCATTTATCTCAATATATCCATCATGCGTGAGGCATAGTGAAGCACGTGCACTGAAAGACAGGCCTGGATAAAGATGACATACACACGCTTCCCAAAATAGAAGGCATGGTGTAGATTTTTATTTTTTAACCTCAAGGCAGCTGTCAAATTGGACGAGAAAAGGTGAACACTGCAAAAAGAAACAAGAAAAAGTGGAGGCGAATGGCGTTCAGGTTTAGAGAGTGGAGACTTGATTGGGAAAGTCAACTTCCGAAGTAGGGAGGATCTGACATGTCAACATATCATTCGATAATGTTGACATGGCGCAGGATTACGCAATCTATATTTGATAGGAACGGTATGCTGGGCATAAACTGTCTTTAAAAACGACCTTCATAGAGTCATGCTTCTCACTCTCGTTTTTGAACGGTGTGCCTCTCCAATGCCACTTGAATAATTCCTACTTGACAGCCATCACAGGGACAGACACATGCGGCTGAAATGATGTTGCCTTCAAGGTCTCGGTGCACCTTTTGCTAACACGGCAGATCTCAATAGGTTCGAGGCATGCGCACTAGATGCTTGTGCGTTTATTGATTCAATATTTGACCCACCGACGGCACGGATATAACCAGAGTGAGCTGTTAATGAGCCCCACAGGGGAAACTCGGATTGGACAGCTCACTATCTTAGTTATATTTTGCGGTGCCTGCGCCGAATCGCACCCGCTTTAAATCTGCCCTTATCCTCAAAATGGCGATTTCTGAAAAAAAAAAAAAAAAAAAGATTAAAATACAGATGTATTGGTACATCTACTATGTTCAACCAGCAGAATGTGTCGTCGTCAGAACACGATCCATAGTTTATCCCAAGAGCCTTCAGTCACCTTCAGACTACTGATGTCTACTAATTGCCCCACGGGGATAAATAAAGTTTTCTGAATCTGAATCTGATTAAAGAAAAACAAGCCATCGTTACAGTAATAACTTGAATCCAACGATGACATCCTTCGCTAGCACTCGTCCTCCCATTCTCGCTGGGCTTTTCGCCTCGCATGAATATTGAACAACACAAGAAGGTAGCTGCAGCGTCAGCTCTCCCTTCTTTCCTCTTGATCCTCAGTCCCTAAAACAAGAACAGGCAACCGAGACGACGAGGAGATAATGAAATAAATACCCTCCCTTGGCGATGCTTCAAAGAAAAAAAAAAAGGTCCGCTTGCTCCGCGGCAGCTGGAGAGCGAGAGATGTTACAGAAAGAGAAGCGATTGCGAAATAACTCCACACACACACACACGCGCACGCGCACACGCACACGCACACGCACACACACACACACACACACACACACACACACACACACACACACACAGATGCATTGATGAAGTTTGATTGCTTCCCAGCTGGATGGATAGAAATCACATCCTGTCTCTGGTTACTTTGGATCAGTGAGCAGCATTAGCTTGTTAGCTCCTAATTAGTCAAAACATCAACAAGTTATTGCAGCATTTAAGCGGGTGCTTTGCCAGAAAGTCAAAAAACTGGCAGTGCTGTGGAAATAACGTGCTCTGACTCACATGACCTGTCCTGTTATGTATTATTATTAATTGCCGCATATTTTCCCCTCGCCCTCATTGACGCATGACACATGCGGATGCACTGGTAAATGTATGCGGTTTGACATGCAGAGGCTGTCAAAGTGCCAAAGCCCCCCGCACCCCCCAACCCGCTTTTCCTTTCTTCCCTGCAGTTTGTAGTCACATAAAGCACTGAAATTAGCTTTGCATTGTTTTTATTACCATACATCACCCCGAAGACAAAATTGCACGATTGATTTGTGTCTCATTCAAGTAAATAACTTCCTGCGCATTGTACTCACTGCCGCATGGGTGACTGCAGAGTAAACCTTCACGGGGCTTCTTTTTCTCTCATTCAAGTGGTATTTTTGACACACCTAATTTAGAATCTGGAACAGGTTCAGCTCACTTCTATTTCTCTTTGATCAATCCCTTCTTTGTTCTTAAAGCAGAGTTGCAAGCTATAATTGCCTGATTAAATCCAACTTTTATTGGAGTCTGTTCTCATCTCTGCAATGCTATGCTGGAGCACTGGTGTACGATGATAATTATAGTTACATAATGATATGTAAACATTTTATGAACAAAGAGGTTTTTTTTCTATTTCAAACAGTGTTATTTTACCATACAACAAATGTAGATTAAACCAAAATATAGCGAACGACTAAGAAATGGACTGATCGGGAATAATATGTGTGCCTTATAATGTAAACATGATCATTTTTAAATTGGAACTTGGAGTTTGCATGTCCCCGGGCCTGTGTGGCTTTTCTCCGGGCAGTCTGGTTTCCTCCCACATTCCATGCATGGCAGGCTGATTGAACACTCAAAGCTGTCCCTGGGTGTGAGTGTGGGTGCGGATGGTTGTTCGTCTCAGTGTGCCCTGCGATTGGCTGGCAACAGGTTCAGGGTGGCCCCTGCCTACCCTGCCTACTACCCGGGATCTGATCCTTGTGCTAAGCGGATCGGAAAATGTATGTGTGTGTGTATATTGTATATATATATATATATATATATATATATATATATATATATATATATAGCTAGCTAGATAGCTAGCTAGATAGCTAGATAGCTAGATAGATAGATAGATAGATAGAATAAAATGAAGACTATATCTTGTCCGAGATCTATGAGAAGTCCAGTTAACATTACATGCCAAGCCATGCATAGGTAAACCCAACACAGATTTTACGGATGAAAAGAAGCCAAAAGCGTTAAGCAAATAGTTTTTGGGACAATGAACAATGAATATTCATACATGCAAGAACAGGCCCTAAAGTGCTGTCTTCAGCTCCATTCTGTCCCACTTCACTCTAAAGCAGCACTTTACTGTGGGCACAATAAATATTCATTGGCTTGGATGTCTTCTACCCCTCTTCCACCTTGACATTAATGTTATCTCGGAGGATGGCAAAATAAAGAATATCCCTCTTTGGGTCTGGCTCAGCGCTCAGTCTCCTTTTAGCCTTGTCTTCATTGGTTAATACACTCAAATTGACAAGATGAGTCATCCGATGTTTGTCTTTGCCGTGAAAAGCCGTCCAGCGCATAATCAAGACACGAAAAGACAGTTTCAGCACACGTTGGCACGATGCTAGCCTGTTTGCATTTACAAAAGAGGTTCGGGGCCACGCCGGAAAGGAAAAGTCCGAAGATGAGGACCGAGTTTTTCAAGTTTCTTTTTATTATCGTTTTCACAACTTCAGTCTCGAGTGTGCAAACAGTTGTCTGTCTCCTTGTAAGAACTTCATGGACTATTTGTTGGAGCATCGGCCAGTCCAGGATTGAACAAACATTAAAAGTATGTTATACCATTTGGATGTTCCAAGTGTCGAGCAAGAGAAAGTGGCATACAACTCAGGTCGCCGTCATTCTGTGGCAGTCGTGGCTTGAATGGCAGCATGTCAAGACCCCTCACAAATAGCGCCCTGAGCAGCCCGACATATCGCGAAAACTGACGGTGATCATGTGAAGTTTTAGACTCAAAAGTGCCACGGCAAAGTCTATAAGAGCTTATGGTTTGGACACAGGGTGTCAAATGTGTATTACGTGAAAAAAAACAACTTTCATTTGCTCGTCATGAGAAATGACAATAAACCGGGGGGAGGTGTTGGGGGTGGGACTGGGGAGGGGGGTCTGGTGCCCTTTCCATTTAAATTTGATGATAAAATGTTTTAGCAGAACATAATGTAGCCAATACCGAAGCATGTGTCAGGCTTGGCTTTGCTAACGCCACCAAACTCGCTCAGGCATCTTCACACCCTTAACTTTGTCTTGTTGGGGGGCAAAAAAAACAAAACTAAAGGTCAGCATCTGTTGCGTATTTGAATGAAATGCAATGTGACACACATGCGCATGCAGTCACATCCCACTAAACCAAAAGCGAATCCCTTCTTTATAATCTCATGCCTGCGTACACGGCGGATGTGTGCAAGCTTGCAAACATTAGCATAAATCTAAATGGGGTTGACCGGGAACACGTTGCGGTCGACGTGGCTGAAGCGATTACGTATTTCACTTTTCAGAACATAGCTAACCACACTCCCCCTTTTTAGCGTAGAACTTGGCGGGTTCACTGTCAGACAGACGTGGCTCAAGTGGCTAAAAATTGTCCTCAAGAAAGCGCGCGGCGCTTTCAGAGCAACGTGACTCAAGCAAAAGTAAAATACTTTGTAATTCTTCCAGGAAGAGTCGAGGCATATTCAGTGAATAAAAAATAATGAAGTAATAAGATACGGGTGAATGACTTCTGATATCCCTTTAACTCAAAGGCGAGTAAATTAAATCTGAATAAAATAACATCCGGCATGAGAAATGGAGCCCGGAGCACCCTGACAAACCAGCACAAATAGTTCACACAAGCAATAGCTCAAAGCGACATGGCCAAATTGCTTTTGTGGCCTCACAAAAGTCCTCAAAATAAGTATATTGAATTATAACCACTCTGGCAGGTACAATTCATCCCAAAAGTAACTTTGGTCAAACGACTATTAACAACCGAGTAAATGTAGCCCGTTAGTAGTCGCCATGCTAAAGAGCGCTTGGAAACAACAATGTGCAGATTGTTATTGCTGTTTCCACGGCGACACTGGACTGACAATTTTGGTGGTCGACTATATCAGCGATGCTCCCCGGAGACAGCTCGCAAGCTGTGAGCAGAACTACTACAGTCGGCGTGGCGGAAACGTGCGCGACTCAAGCCAATTGCAGTCCTTCCCAACATTGTTTTGCGAGTTTAATTCAAGAGAATCCGCCAATGAATTAAAGAAGCAGCAGAAAAAAAAAGTTAGCGCAACACCTTGACCAAAAGTACATCAAGCGAAACGCGCACTACCGAAGATGAAGCGATTTTGACGAGAGACGTTCCTTCCCTAGCGGTTTCTGCAGAGCGACGTGGAAGATGAAGTTGTTGTAAACAAGGCAATACAAGAAACCTGTTGAATCATCTGAACAGGTGGCACCAGTGATCAAGTGGAAAGCATGAGTTGCTAATAATAACTAGCAGCCATCGGATGAAAATAGCATTCGATTGTGTCATCTCTTGATCCGTCACATTTGTCAGTAGCAATGATGCGAACACCGCATGTAAGATCCATCCATCCATCCATTTTTTGATCCCCTTTATCCTCACAAGGGTCGCGGGGCGTGCTGGAGCCTATCCCAGCCGTCTTCAGGCAGTAGGCGGGGACACCCTGAACCGGTTGCCAGCCAATCGCAGGGCACACAGAGACGAACAATAATCCATGCTGACACTCACACCTAGGGACTATTGACAGTGTTCAATCAGCCTGCCATGCATGTTTTTGGGATGTGGGAGGAAACCGGAGTACCCAGAGAAAACCCACGCAGGCCCGGGGAGAACATGCAAACTCCACACAGGAAGGCCGGACCCGGGATCAAACCCACAACCTCTGCACTATGAGGTCGGCGCGCTAACCACTGGATCACCGGGCCCCACAGCCCACACCCACACCCACCCACACCCACACCCACACACCCACACACACACACGGTTGGCACAGTGGTCGACTGGTTAGCACATCCGGCTCACAATGCAGCAGTGCAGGACTCAATTCAGGCTCCGGCCTTCCCGTGTAAAATTTGCATGTTCTTAAGACCCCTCACAAATGGCGCCCCGAGCAGCCACACGTATCGCGCGTGCCAAGTTTGCATGTTCTGTGAGAGGTCTACATTGGTGCATACTTTGAAGGTGGGGGGGAGAAGAAAAAAAAAGATAATGAAAACCAGTCCAAACACCAAACTTCAATGATCGGTTACATCTTTGCATATTCTCATATGAAAGTTTTTTTTTGTAACTCGCTTGAATGTGTCTTACACTGAAAAAGGGTGTAAAAAGGGTGAAACAGTTTTTTTTTTTCCCCCCTCGTAATGATAGCTGGGAATTGTGTGCAGCACTGGTGGTTTTCCAACCTATTAAGCAGCACTCTAGCAATATAAAATACTGAAGTACCACTTAGGCTGCAAGGGTGAACTTGTATTGACAAAGACCGCTCACCGAACTCAAGCTTTCACACCGTCCTTCAACGTGACAAAAACTCATTCGTTGTGCACAACCTGAATGAGACGGACGGGGACCCTTCCTGTCCAACCCCTTTGTGGGGTGGTCTCTTCACATGTCAAAATCAACACAGTTCTTTGCCTCTTTACCCTGGACCCATGGACTCGATGTTCAGGACTGGAATGCTTTGATGCATTTGCATCAATTCCCTGAATTAGCATAATGCTGTGTTTTATGAACAAGCGGGCCACTTTATCTGAAGACACAAACTTGCCTCATTCTGAGGGTATAAAGAACAAACATGCGGTTTAAGAGAAGCGTACGGCTCGTGTGGAAGTTTACTGATGATCCAAAACATGCCTATGCTTGTTAAAAAAAACACACAAAAAAATTTGTATTTTGAATATCTGAAAGGCGCTTCTCGTTTTAAATACAGCAAGTTCCCATTGAAGTATTTTTTTATTTTATTTTTTGGTCCTTCAAGTATGACTAATCACTGACTTTAATACAAGCTTAATTTTTGGATGAATAAAGCCTGAGAAAATTATTTGCGTGGACCAGATGTAGCACCCTGCATATTATTACCCCAAAAAACCACAAAAACAGGGCCTTCAACCAGATTCTACAGTCTCAAGTAATGTGTCTGGAAGCCTGAATTTGTAAAACAGTATATGTCAACGTTGATTGAAGGTGTACGTTTGTGTTGATTATAGAGCAGGGAAAACATGTTTTGAAGCTCTCATACTCTCAAGTGGTACATCGGTGTGGAAACCTACGATCCACCACGCGCCGGCCTCTAAATAGCATCATTTCCGAAACACTTGACAGTCTCAGGTGATGGAAAAGATACGCCGCGTTTCCCAAATACGTGACGGAAACTGAATCACTTCTGCACTAAAACACTTTAAATATTTATATGCGCTACTCAGTGTGTGTGATATGCAGTCTGTGAGTCCAAATTCCCTTCCAACAAAAACCGAGACCGTGAACATTAGAGCTCTCCTTCCCGCTCCAAAATCGCCACTGCCTCACGATGGTCGCGTCGGGGAATACACTCCGAGTGCACCGATTCACTAGGATTGTTTGTAAACTCAGGACGTTGTTCAAATGTGTCCTTTGGTTCCTCAGGGTGACCCCAATCATGGAGAACTCCGCGGAGCCCAGTATGTCAGGTAGTACAAGGAAAGCAAACGAGCGGCTGCTTATTGGCTGCGCTCGGAAACTAACGTGAGCGTAGCGCTCTGGCTCCCGCAGCGCACGAGGACGGCAAGACGTCCACTTGATCACAATGTTAAAGTTTCTCTTTTTTAGTTGAAAATGGCTCACCTTGACCAGAATCCTGTATCGCATTGTCGCCAAAGGTCCTATCCTCATGAGCTCATGCACTTTCTTGGATAAATGTAAGCTAGTTGCCATGACTACCACAGTCTTCTTCTAAACATCTTGAAGAATACGGAAGTAAACAAGTAAAAGCACTGCAGCCATGTCAATGGTCATACCCTTTCCACAATATAACAAGTGTTTATATAGTTGGGACTCGTCAATTCACCTACTGCCAAAAGTGATGGAACATTGTGCAGTCAGCCAGGGCATGACGAGAGAACACAAGCACAGAAACACAAGCCATATTGGGTCAAGATACAACATGCTGACTAGGGTAGAACATTTACCAAAACATGTCTAATGCCCAGATGTTTTTTTTTAGATCCTAAGATTTGAACATGTTTGCTCACCTCACGTAAAATGTGCCACGAGAGCTCTGCCTGGTTTTCGAACTAAACACCCCATCTCTCTCTCTCTCTCTCTCTCTCTCTCTCTCTCTCTCTCTCTCTCTCTCTGTATCTCTCTTTGTTTTCCTCCTCTCCTGCAGGACGAATGTCATAGGATGAACACTGCTGGTGGGGCGTATCTGTCTGGGCTGTCCTCTCTCCTGGCTGCGCTTGGGGCGCTGGCTGCCGTGTCTGCCCTCGCTCTGGCTCCTCTGTCCACCCTGGCCAATGTTGCCTACGGGGCCGCTGATGTCATCCCCAGCACCGGGGTAGCAGGACCCCTCTCGACCATCTCGACGCCGTGCTCCAGCTTAGTCGCTGGGGTGCTCTATGGCTCTTTCTCCCTAAGGGAGCTTTTTCCCTCCAGAGCTCCGGGATGTTCCTGGTCCCTGGAAAACCCGGATCCCACCAAGTATTCCCTCTACCTCCGCTTCAACCGCCACCTTTCCATTTGCCGGATGCACTCCCCCATGCTGCTCTCCCTCGATCACCATTTGGCCAATCAAAGTTGTCCGCTTCACTTAGAGGCGGCCTCGGCTCGGGATCAGGACGTCGTCGATCTCTGTCGGAGACAATCCGACGTGGATGCTCCTTACTCGTTCCTGCAGTTCGATAAGAACTTTGTCCAACTATGTCTAAGCAAATATCCGTCCGCAGACGAACCTCAGGTATCCAACGATTTACTGGAGATGAGACTAGTGGAGGTGTTACTCATCAACAACGAGAACTCAAGTCAGTTCACCTGCGGCGTGCTCTGCCGATGGTTTGAGGAATGCTTACGAACAGGCGACCGGAAGGGAGAGGACGTCCCCACACGGGATGGTTGCGGATTGACGCAAACGGGCTGCATATGTCCGAATCACAACATCATGCCACCTTTTGTCCCGCTCATACCCGAGACGCCTCACAGCTTCCGCAATGGGTCAATGGTTCCGGATGACTGCTGCGTGACGGAGCTGCATTCCAATGATGCGATCGCCATTGCGCCTAGAGACGTTCGACAAGGTAAGATGATGTTTTCAAGGAAAAAATAAATAAATCTGTTAGCTCTGAACATACAAAACTGCAACTGGGCTCATACAGCGTTTTTCTACTCAAAGCGCTTAATGCTGTTACCATATTCACTGACTAATGACGCAGCATCAGGAGCAATTGGGGTTTGAGGATCTTGCTGAAGGCCACTTCGACATGGTCACAACGGCCAGGAATTGAACCTCTGGGTTGGGAAGTGACCACTCTACCAGTGAGCCATGACCCTCCCCCAACATTATGTTCCTTTGTCACAAATACGACTCATTTAATCTGACTGCATTTTGCATGGTTTTGAGGATGGAAAACGGCCAATATTGTAAATGTCAGGCTGAATTTCCTCTCAGCCTGTAAACACGGCCATGTTTTTTTCTAAATGCAACGTTTGAATTTTACATGACGGCCTTTAATTAAAATAATCAGCTCCAAGTGGCCGCTGCAAGCCTTTCATCAAAAAGATTTGCTAATCAGAATTCCAACCTTCTGATCTATATTTTAGATTACCCCGGTCCTTCCCTCATGGCCCGGGAAGTGTCGTTCCGAGCACTTTGGTTTACGCGCTGCATATTATTGTGTGCGCATGAATGTTTGCACGTGCGTGACAGTGTGTGCAGAATGGATTTTTGCAACGCTAGGACAAGATGATATTTGACAACCATGCGCATGCACATGGTCGTTCATACATCGGTGCATCAAACAAGAGGAGCAGAGTTATTTTATAAACACAGCACAGGGGGATTGACGTGCATGTGTGTAGCGGTGTCGTGTGAATGTGTTTTCCCAACAGCCATAATTGAGAAGTCCAACAGAATTGGACAATTGGCGAACAGAGTTATCGTCCTGGAGCAAGATAAGAGTTCATTTTAGACGGAACGGTATTAGTCATTGGATGTATTGTCCAAAAACCCCGCATGTTTACGTACCTTGCGGATTTTACCTTGCAGAGAGGAAGGTTATTTGAAGCTTTCAGTCAAAAGGATATTTTTTTTTTTTACCTTCCGATAAATTTGGCTGAGTAAGAGGCAAGGTGTACGAGAGGAGAAAATAATGTTTAAACCTGGCCTCATGTATGGAGCGATAGAGAAAAAAAATGAAAGGGATGGCTCTACGCTGTGATTGAATGCCAAGTGTTACGGTGATGTAAAGTCAAGCCTGAAAGCCGAGCTGATTTTTTTTTTTTTTTCTTTTTACCTTTAAAAAGCCATGATCTCTCAAATGTGTTTCAGCAACTGGTCTCTCTGTAAGACATCATCAGTAGCCAGGTGCTATTTTCGACAAAAACATGGTTGAGCTAAGCGCACTCAGACAGACTACTAACACTGTACTTGACTTTTGCAGCAACATCGGAACACGGCAGGCATGAAGCCGGTAACTCGGGGATCACTAATTAGACCGACGGGGTGCATTGGGGGAGACTTGGAAAGGGGAAAAGTAATGTGAGCTGGACTGTCTGACAGCATGGACTGTGAATTGTACTTGTTAGGGATGGGCGAGTACCAGTACCTGCCTCATTTAAAGGCTCTCTGGCTCTCTCTCTCTGGCTCTCTCTCTGGCTCTCTCTCTGGCTCTCTCTCTCTCTCTCTGGCTCTCTCTCTCTCTCTGGCTCTCTCTCTCTCTCTCTGGCTCTCTCTCTCTCTCTGGCTCTCTCTCTCTCTCTGTCCTCTCTCTCTCTCTCTCTCTCTCTCTCTCTCTCTCTCTCTCGCTCTGTCCATCTCTCTCTCTCTGGCTCTCTCTCTCTCTCTCTGGCTCTCTCTATTTCACACACCCAAAGTATCACACAGTTCATCTCCTGGAACATTATTTCATTCCTGATAATCACAACCCACAGAGATGTGGCCTGTGTGAGTGTGCCTTTGTGTGTCAGCATAGACGAAACACAGATTTTTTTTTTTTTGTGTATGTTCACACTGTGTGCCATGCAGGCATAAAAGGACACCCAGGTGTTTAAATACCTTAATAAGCCTGCCCAACACACAACACTTGCACACCGACGGTGAGTAATGGCTGTTCACCGACGGTAATTGAGTAAAACATAGGTGTCAAACTGTCCTCGTGGGCCGCTGTATGTTTTCCAAGTCTCCCTGTTGCAACACACCTGATTCTGAGCAGGTTCAATGTCAGGCTTCCGAAGCTTGCTGATGATCTGATCATTTAATCAGGTGTTTGCAACAGGGAGACTTGGAAAACATGCAGGACAGCGGCCCACGAGGACCTGAGTTTGACACCTATGCTCTAAAACAAATTAAAAGAATGAAGGAAAAGTGCACGTGTCTCTGGCGGGTGACTCAGGCAGCGGGATTAGTATTCTGAGCTTCGTGAGCGATGGTTTTCTCTCTGACCGGGATCAGCACTGAGCCTCTTTATGCTCACGGAAAAGGTCCTTCCACACACTGCGCTTTACTCGCGGGCACGCGCGCACACACTAAGCACCTCTCTGTGCATCGCTAGGGTTGTGTCTACAGTTCAGCCTTGGCTGTATTTCATGTGCGGCGCAAGCCAACTTCCTGTTGAAGCAATTACAATGTAATTTGTCAAAAATCACCCCAGCCTTTATTTGGGACGGCTGCACTGGAGATGCAGGAGTATGCTCAGAATCCAAATGAGGTCATCAAATTAGAAACCCGTGACGGTAAAAGGCAGTGAGAGTTTGACACTGCTGCAAACTGGTTTAGAGAATCTTGTGGTCTGCCTTGAGTGCATACAGGGAATGGGGGAAAAAAAGGTGGAGGCACAAGTAAGGGAAAAGAAGGGGAGGGGGGAAAACAAAAGCACAGCTTGCCTGGCGGCATCTGGATTTGGAGTTATGTTAGAGTGCCTTGTTGGCCGTGAGTGTGCGCACCACGCATGGAGCAACGAGGAAGAGAGGAATAACATCTGACTTGACAGCGAAGGTGTGTATCGTTCGGGCCAATTGAGAGTGCCTGACGGCATAGAAAGGGCCCATAATGACACGGTGGGGTGTATATCCAGCTCGAATATAAGTTGAAATATATTCATGACGCAAACATGTGATGGACTTGAGATTGGATTGCTGGTTGACATTTGCGCGAGTGTGGTTTCATACATGGAGCAGTTACGCCCAAAGTGTTCCCAAACGGAGCAAAGGGCTTGATTTTTCATGATTTGAAATTTGACAAGGTCTGAAATCTCCAAGACATTTCTTTTCACTTTACAGGGGCTTTTGGTAGTGTTCCTCAGGCGGATGCTGGCTCACGCACCCACAATTTTTTTCTGTGAATCAAATGTTTTTGTCTCAAGCTTCACGTCGCAGGCAACGTGTACACATCAGGCTGATATTCATGCAAAATGACACACATGCCACGGGGATTTGAATGGTTGGAATTTGGAAGGGAATATATATATATATATTTTTTATCTACTGTCACGCAAAGTGCACTCAAACAAGCACGGACACACACGCAGTAAACACTAAAATGCAGACCCTCTGGGGGATAGCAGCACATCATGGGCACAGGTGCGCTATGGGATGCAAGGCTATTTTCTACAGTTAATCGATCACACAAAGCCACTAGAGCTCGACAAGGAGTCAGCGGGCCGGAGTGTGATGTAGACAGTGTGTGTGTGTGTGTGTGTGTGTGTGTGTGTGTGCGTTTGAGAGAGAGACCGTGTGCGTTGGGGGGGTCATACATCTCCCTTTTTCATTGCCATTCATTTGCTCTACAACCACTCAGAAGCAGCCCGAGCCTCGTGAGATATAGCGCGGCTCCCAGGCTAGTCTGTCATCCACTTCACGTGTACATACACTCGAGCCCTCTCCCGAGGCGAGCATGCGTGGGAGCGCTCGGGAGATTAGCTAATTTGGCCCGCTGGTGACTTTATCAGCCATCTCCCAGCACCGGACTTCTATCTTCCCTCGCTGACATGTCACTCCAAATCCCAGACTTCTGCTTTCCATCTTCGAGGTCCTATCTCGGCTGCTATGCTGTCGCTCACCTTTGGACATTATACAATTTTTCGTGAGGGCATAGGCGCTATCAAATTCTGAATCTCATCCGCGCTCCTCAACCATTGCAAATCTCAACTCAATTCAGCTCTACTGGATATGCGGAGCACTTGAAAACAACCACCGCTGTATACAAAGTGCTGGACGTGGTGCAAAAATCATTCATCCAACAAACAATACAGCCATCTCATTACATCTGCCTCCCAGCCGCATAATTTTCCCACGGGACGCACAGTTCCAAATAATGTGCGTTTTTGGACGCAAGGAAATTTCTCAGTCACAACAAAAAATTCAACGGAACATCTTGTTTTTTTGTCCAGCAACGATCGCAGTTTGACCATCGCCGCCATTGTTGTTTTGATCTTGCGTTACGTAATCTCGCGTGACGAGATTTTCGTTCTCGCAAGACGAGGTCGGCGAGATCGGCTTTCACCGCGTGGAAAGCAGACGATTGCCAAGTTGTGTAACGTTAAAACAAGTGTTGCAAACTTTATTGTGGAGATATCACAGAGGAAGCAGCTAAAGTTGGATAGTTTTTTGCGATAATTTTTGTCTGCCAGAATTAATTCCATTTTTGCAGCATTTGTTTATAAGAAATAAAGCTAATTTCAATATATATTGTTGTGGTTTGTGTTATTATCATATGCAATTGAATAAGTAGACCATTTCAGAATTCAAAATTTGGGACTCTCTAAATGCATAATGGCACTCATATTTTTCTGATCAGCGAGTCCCTGGGACTCGCTGGGGTTAAACTGTAAAATTATCACTGACAATGCATTAAAAATATACAAAGTGACCTTCCAGCTTAACTTGCACCGTGTGACGCTTTGCCCAAAGCCTCAACGGAATTTACCTCTTTTGACACACTGCCAAAAAATAAGCATATGCAAAAGTGGATTGACGGTGTTTTGCGGATGATTGTTGTGTTGGATATAATTTAGCTGAGTACGGGCGAGCGGCGGTCATCCGCTCTGAACTGATCACACACCCATTTTGATCAAACACACTTCCTGACAAATCTCTATTTGGCGTAAACATCAGCAAGTGAAACTGTGACTTTCGTTCACATAAACCTCCTCAAATATTCTCTGTCTTTCCCTGCTGCTAACACGAGCGACCATCATGACGTATTACCAATTTTCGAAATGTACCGAACGCTGTTGCCAATCTTCCTCACAGCGCCTCGCCGAGCTCATCCCATACCTACATTTTTAATTCACCTCTGTATCCCGTTTAATCTTGCGAGCCGCCAATAAATCAGCCAACGACAAGCCGTCGCTGCGTTCAGTCTCGTCGGTGACTCGCTATGCTAACTTCATTGAATGTCAGCGTGATAAATTAAATAATGGGGGAAAGACGGATTAACATGGAACTGGAACAAGTCAACATATGATACGATGATGGTCATTTGAAACTCCCCTAGACCATCCACGCGACGATGAGTAGGCCACCTGAGTCCACAGCAATGCGAACGTACGCCCATGCATATGTTAATCCGTAGCAATTGTGCAATCAGACATGTGAGAAGGTGCCTCGGAATTGTGCTAGACAGTCGACACTGGCAGCAAAATGGCCGTTTGAGTGGAATGACAGTGAATAATCTATCGCCGTCGACATGTTGGCGTTCTCAGTCTCATTTCTTTTTGCGGTCCTTCAACAGCATAGACGGGCATATTTTTGTTCTCTTATTCCATTTGCGAAATTACAATCTGATGAATTCAAATGCAAATGATTTAGTCGTGAGTTTATGAGCTCAATCTTTAATATAAATGCAGCCATTTATCAAGTGCGGCTGCCTACAGTTTTCCCCCAAATATGTCCTTGACATTCAAGTGTCGTCTTGCGCGTCCCCCCCTCCCCCCAGAAAGTATCCCAGGGAGCTCATTTGTGGCATGACGTGAAGGAGAATCTGTTTGGCACACACGGCCTTCCGTGATAGACAAGGGCTATTTATCCTAATACAGGCAGGCAAAGCGTCACAAAACACACTTGGAAATGCATGCACGTAGACGCCGCAATGAAGCTTTGGTATTCCACAATAACCGGCAGCCATGAAGCGTGACCGTGTCTTGTTTTCCCGCCGTTTCTCTCTCCCTTGCTTTCGGTGCGTCCTTGCTCGAAAAAGCAGCTCGCAAACACACATCGTCGAACTGGGCCACATAGTCGAACTGGGCCGCATCGATTATTTACATGTCATGTCACCTTGCGAGGCCGCACATATCGCGCATGACAAAAAAAAAAAAAAAACAGCATTGCACAGAATATATTGGGCGGCGACATAAATATGCAGAGACCATCCTGGGAATGGAGGCATGTATGTTTTTGTGGCAGGGGCAAAACATGCTCACGTGTGCCACTCGACTGCCGCGAATGAAGCCGCCCTCCTCCTCCATCCTTCTTAGACAACGACGGCGCAGAGCCGTCCACTCCGTGACAGTCACTGGCGTCCTTGCTCAGTCAAACTTACTTGAAAACAAGTGACTCCCTTCTCTCGCTGGCTCTTTCCCGCCTCTCGTTCTCGTTTTGTCATCGCGCATTAGCATCAGCAGCCGGTGTGTGGCAATTAAATATATCCCAGGGCAAAAGAAGCCCAATTTAGAAATCATTACAAGACGAGGAAATCGTATCCCTTGAGTTTAGCGGAAACACATGAGATGGCTGGCGCGTGGGTGACTGCATCGGCGGGTGGCTACGCGTCTTCCTCGCCTCCGAAGCTTTCAGACATTTCCACTCAGCCGTGTCTTCCCGCTCCCACGATCCGCTTCCTCTACGCCGTTTTCTCAACTTGAGACGATAGCATCTTCACGATCAGGTCGCGGGCCGGTGGAGGTGAGACGACATGGTTTTTTTTTTTGTGTCTTCATTTGAAACGGGATGAGCGTGAGGGTGTGCGTGTGAAAGGAATGATCAATCGGGTTTTTTGACTTGCCCTCACAAATATCCTTGACGGTGCGCGTTCGATTACGTGAGGATATCGCCTCGAAACCACATCGATATACAGTGATCCCTCGCTCTAACGCGGTTCACTTTCCGCGGCGTCGCTGTTTTACAGATTTTTTTTCGTGCAGTTTTTTAATGCTTTTAACCCTTTAAATCAGAACGCGTCAGCGGCGCCACGTGTCAACAGTACATTATTTCCAAAAAACTATGATAGTTATTTGTTGAAAATGTTTGTTTTTGTTCTAATTGGGCCTGAAAACAGGTTTTGGTCTTGGATTTCATTGTATATATAGTTAAGTATTGTGTAAAAACTGTAAAAAAAATAAAGTTCACTACTTCACTGATTTCACTTATCACTGGTTCTTTTTGGAACGTAATCCCTGCGATAAACGAGGGATTACTGTAATTCTATGCATCTGTTCCGGACATGCCCAAATAAAAAATACATTTTTCAAAACAATAACGGTAGTTTAAAATGCAGAAAACCCTGTGATCTTTGTCATTCTAAATTAAACATTTTTACCTTGAGAGAAAAAATAATGGCCTTTGCATTTTTTTTTATGCTCTTTTTGTATCTTCCTAATATGAAAGGGGAAGAAGACAGAGCAGATAAAGTCATTTTAATTAACGCAGTCACCGGTTTGCCTTCAATAATACATGGCTCCACTCGAGAAGGGCACATTGATTTGGAAGACTCCCTGCAAAGAGGCACGTTAAGCTTCACTGTATCTGCACCTTTAAATAATCATCACCATCCTTATTTGTATAGTGTTCAAAATCCGTCAGGTGATCTTTCACCGCACCCCCACCCCTCCCCAGTATTTAAAAAAAAAAAAAAAGTTGCCAATATTGTTACATCTAGCGAACTGGAAAGCACGCTATTGTGTTCTCGGCCACAGCAAAAGACAACGTGGATACAAAATGCTGCGCAGGGCTTTTAACAGCACAAAATCACCCGTTGCTGCCCTTCACTGCATACCCTAGCAAGTTTTACCACTGATTCCACTGCCTCATTGGAAAGCCCGGATCGGGGTGGCCTTCTCCTGACCACGGACTCATCCCGATGGCTGAGAACTTGAGGTATTGCCTTCGCCATGATCTCATCTCTTATGGTCTGCCAACGAGGAATACGATCAAAGTTCACAATGCATGTCAAACTACACGTCATCAGAATCTCTAGAAATTGTCCTCAAGTGTCATCAACTGATCGGTGGATGAACCCAAATTCCTCAACCTCTCCATGGGAATGTTGCACGTTAAAATTCAGTCGATGGCTCTTGAAATATTAGCGCCAATGGTTTATCATCTAGTCCAGTGGTTAGCACGTCGGCTTCACAGTGCAGAGGTACCGGGTTCGATCCCAGCTCCGGCCTCCCTGTGTGGAGTTTGCATGTTCTCCCCGGGCTTGCGTGGGTTTTCTCCGGGTGCTCCGGTCTCCTCCCACATTCCAAAAACATGCATGGCAGGCTGATTTGACACTCTAAATTGTCCCTAGGTATGAGTGTGAGCGTGGATGGTTGTTCGTCTCTGTGTGCCCTGCGATTGGCTGGCAACCGATTCAGGGTGTCGCCCGCCTACTGCCCGAAGACTGCTGGGATAGGCTCCAGCACCCCCCGCGACCCTAGTGAGGATGAAGCGGTTCGGAAAATGGATGGATGGATGGATGGTTTATCATCGTTCCAGCCAAACTTCGATTATGGCGTTAGTACACAGTATTGCGATGTATCAACCATTCAGGACCTCGACGATAGCAATAGCGTATGTCAAGCATCTTTACATTACACACACAAAATAGCATTTATATGCGCACACACACACACACACACACACACACACACACACACACACACACACACACACACACACACACACACACACACACACACACACACACACACACACGCTGCTCCCAAACGGATGCAAAGGTTTCCAGAGTTGTTATCGATCGATACTCGTCAGCATGTCCTCTACGACAAGCTCTCTGTCCCTGAAAAGCACTGCAGCAAGCTTGTCAGAAAGAGAGACGGAGAAAAGAGAGAGAGAGAGAGAGAGAAATCTGGTGTACCGGTGAAAGCAGTACAGCGGGGCACACATGGACAAACAATCAATGTGTGCTCACACTCGCACCTCAGGACCATTTAGAGTGTTCCATTGACCTGCCGTGCATGTTTTTGGAATGTGGGAGGAAACCGGAGCACCCGGAGTAAACCCACGCAGGCACGGCATGAACATGCTAACTGCACACAGGAAGGCCGGAGGCGGAATCGAACCCTGCTCCTCTACACTGTGAGGCCGACATGCCATATGCTTCTACAAAGACATATTTTTTGCTACCTCTCTGTCCAGACAGATATATTCAATATTTCATCTGTCACACTGACATTTGACCCAATAGTACGGCAAACAAACCATCTCGCAATTTTTTTATTTTTTTTCGATGACATGCAAGACTGCAATTTCAGATAAGGTGGTGAAAAATCCTCCTGCTTTGGATGCTTTATTTATTTATAACCCCCCCCCCCCCACACACACACACACACCCCTCACCCCCGCCAATTTCAATATTATCTTTTCTTTTTTTTTTTTAAAGAATATTTTCAAACTATTTTTGTTGCTTCTTCTTCCGCAAATGCTATGTAAGATTACGAGCAAGGGCGAAATTGCTGCAAGTGAAGGGCGAGCCGGATGATAATGATGAAGTATCGAGCCACCCGGCGAACGGGAGCCCAGATCTGCCTGGAGCAAATTCCCCTCACGTTGGCAATGAATCAAAGAGGTGGCAAAGCAATGTTTCTCTTCACAGCACTTTAGCAAAGGCATCATTCACAAAGGACGCAGCAAAAGGCGGCCACGGCAGGAAGAGCGGCAAATCTTTGCCGCATTAGAGAAAATAAGAACATCAAGATTGGAAATGATTTGAAAAGAAGCAAATTTTAAGTTGACCTGAGTGACTTGTCAGTGTGTGTTTTGGTGGTGAGCACAATAGCCTTTAACATTGACTTGACAAAAGCAAGGCCCCGGCGAAAACTCCGACAAGTTCGGCAGAGAAAAAAAAAAAAAACATTGACATAAGACTGAATGTATTTTCTCCCCATTTCAATTTATGACCTCACGGCAACCTCGATTTTAACATTCATGGCAAGTCATTATTCTGTCACCAAGACCAAAGGGGGTGTGTGGGTTGCTGAGGGAGGTCTTTAATTGATGGACTGAAGCAGATTTGTCTTTTTTTTTTTTTTTTGTCATTTGTGTTGCTCTGTCATGGAAGGTTCACCTCTGGTACGTCCTGGCGCGCCTGTAATTTGCTCTAATGCAGGGGTCGGCAACCCAAAATGTTGAAAGAGCCATATAGGACAAAAAAAAAACCCCAAAAAACAAATATGTCTGGAGCCGCAAAAAAAAAGAAAAGCCTTCTATAAAACTTACAATGAAGGAAACACATGCTGTATGTGTGTAGGAGACTGGACAGAATTGGTTATTCATTTCTGTATTCTCAGACAATTGTTATGTTATTCATCTGTGCTGTTGTACACATGTACAGCACAATTGACATAGATTCCATTTTATTTTGTAATTGCCTCGCTTGATTTTTTTTTGTTTTGGTGCATTATTTTCACTTTACTTAGTGTCAGTGAAGTGATCATGAATCGGAGGCTGTCTTTGAAAGTTTCCTGTTTTGTCGAGACTGTTAAAAGGCTGCTCTCCTCGGAGCTGCAACATGTATCTATAAGCTATATTAGCCTCTCGAGTCTAAAGAGCCGCATGCAGCTCTGGAGCCGCGTGTTGCCGACCCCCGCTCTAATGGAAGGTGAGGCAGGCTTCTCTTTTGTTCACACAAGTTTCAATGGGAGGAATACTTTGACGGCGTCTGATTTTTTTTTTTTCTCCTGAATAATAATTTGCGCACCCAAGTTGACCTGTTTTATTGGGGGCCAGTTTTTGGTCCGAGCAAATGAAGGTCTTGTTTATGTATTGTTTTGAAGAGAAGGAAACGCCGCCGTTCATCCGCATGTATGTTTTAATATCACACGAGCACACAGTGACAGGCATTTAAGACTTTGATGGATTCACAAACACACTCACTCAGCAGTCAATAAATGGTTTAGGGAGTTCCCTGCTGGCTTCGGGATACCTCCCTAGACATAAATGTGTGCGTCTGCGCGTGCGTGTTGCCACTGCGTAAGAGGGAACATCTAACAGGCCTCATGGGTCAAACTGTCGCCGCAAAGATGGCTAAGTAGCTGGCTTGCCAGCAGGAAATCAATGTAAAGTGATGAGGCGCCAGCGCGTGTGCATGTGTGTGAGAGTGTGTCCGCGCGCGCACCGGAATTCTATTGCATTTCCGAACAGCCGTGTTATTGAGACAACAGTACGGGCCATGATTGATGGCAATAGAAATTATATTGCCAACGCGCTGCAATTGGAAAAGGTTGTCACAAATTGTACAACGCTGAAAGGTGCGTCAGGTTGCCCATTAGGAGCCATTTTCTGTCGCTCCTAAAACAAAAAAAGTGAAGTTAGAGCGATCTCTCCAAGTGTACAACGGGTGTTTGACGATGATTGCTGAACACGAGCAACGCCTAGGAAGTACTGAGTTGTGCAGATGTAGCATTAAACTCTTTGACTCCATTTTCTGATATTTTGGACAGGCGAGCTAGCAGTGCTTACATCTAAAAGACACATGTTCCGTTCTGATAGTCTGATGGCGCAGGCGCTTTCGAGTGCCATGTTGTCACGGCGTCGAAAAGCCTCGAGTGAATCCGATGGGATGACAGCCACCGGAGGCTCGAAGTCTCAGCGAAGATATTTTCTCGGTTTAAACATAGTGACAGTGAAACTCCTCTGCAACGAAACCTACATGGGCGAAAATACCCCCTAATGTGAAAAATGTTCATGCATTAACACCATTCCCACTCTCCTGCCCCCCATACAACGAAAAAAAAACTGTTGCGTTATACGAAATATTTTTCTCTGCTCTTGACTCACGACGAGACTCACTACAACAAAGTCCTAATCCAACAGCGACCTCTACTGCTTCGTTTGGAAACGGCAACAGCAACCACCACACTGGGTTACCCATGCGCAGTAGTCCAGGAATTATTTGTTATTGTTAGTTTCAGACGCAGCAAGAACGTTGCATTGCTACAATGGCTACAAAACGGACATTTGGATGTCAAGCAGCTAAGACAAGAAGAGCTCTGACGCTGGAAGAGGGGAAAAGTGATCAAAATGAAAGACGGAGGAAACAAAATAAAATATATTATCCAAGAAATTGATGTAAGTGACAGTGAATGCTGATCGTAAATTTCGCAAATGATTTCCCTTTTTTTTTTCTTTCTACGCTGACTATATGAAGTGTCAAATAAGATTATGCTCATACTTATGCACTATTGGAATTAAAGAGTACACATATGTTTGTGCGTGTGTGTGTGTGTGTTTTCATCTGAGATCAAATTTGCTACAATGAAAAACCCCCTGTTGTGAAAAAATTATTGCTGCAAACATGATTTCGTTGTAGAGGAGTTTCACTGTACAACCAAATGGCATGTTAAAGATGGCCGTTAATTATGCTAGCATGCATGCACGCTAGCGTATGTTTTAAAAAGGCAACGGGAGCTGGTTGTATTTTATTGAAGTATTTAACAATCTACTCGCGCTATTTTTTTGATCAATCCGCATCCTCAAATCCATCAAATATTTTTGGGGCCATGATTCCGGGAGAATATAGTAACTCAGACTGGCTAGACTTTGTTATCCAATCCAAAACAGATATGTCAAAGGAATCCAATCCTGCAATTACATACTAGCGGCGACTCCTGCGAGTCTCGTTTTCGGGAGCGGGGCAAAACGTCTTTCCGAGACAACCCGAGCAGTCAGTTGCGATCAATTCAATGCCCCGAGAAGGAAATGACCTGGATGAATTAGAATATCCACAAGCGCCGCTGACGAAGAGTACAACGATCTCAGTACATGCCAGCGTAAAATGGAAAGGTGGAAAGGCATTCGAGGGCCAGGGGGTCGGTCTCATCCACATGGCGGCTCCATTCTTCAGGCTAAAAGGTCAGGCTGGATTTTAAGCCATCTGCATCAGCCCTGAGGTGATGTTTGGTGGAAATGATAAGACTCGGGAGCTGCTGGATCCAATCGTGATGTTTTTTTTTTTGGGGGGGGGGGGGGGGGTTCGCCTTGGGAAGAGTGGAAGGGTTGGAGCCCAGTCACGCTTCTCAACTAGTGAACCCTGGTAGTTTAAATGAGCCCCAGTGGTCCTCATTACCCTCGCTCCCTCGGCACTCTCATGAGCGCAGATGCACTCTGACGCACTCATGACGCCCTCATAGATAGAAAGGAGAAGCACTTGCATGGACACAGCTGTTGGATCTGGCAATGTGTGAAGCAAAACGCTAGTTTGCCATCGTTTACGAAAACAGCTGTCCGGTCTTTTATCCGCGTGACAAGGGTGCATTACCGATGAAGCTCAGACAGCCCAAAGGATTGAAACTGTGAGAGTCCAAAGCGCTTTTGGAGCCCATTGAAGCCGCCAGTGCAATGTTGTCATGCCGTCCGGCGATGACCGCACTGATCGCAATCAGTCAAGCGCCGTTTTGGTCCTCCAAGCACATTTCGTACGAGCGCGATATGATTTCGTACCATATGTAATCTCCAAGCAGTCTTTGGCTTGCGTTCACAGTATCCGTTGGAGGATCATTCAGCGCATTGGAGGCGTCGACCGCAGGCTGCGCCGTAGCTATGCAACTCCGACTCCACACAAACTCATGCTGACGGGTCCTTTGTGGAAAGAAGGGAGGCCTCAAAGCATGACTAGGTCCATCTTGAGGCTAATCTTGCTTTTCATTCTATTACGCGTTTCATGTCACGCTCCAGCAGAGAACGGCAAGGAGCGGTGGCGTCGAATGTCGACCTGCTGCGACGCTGCTTGTGTTGATCTTCTTTTCTTTGGTATCGAGCACCAGTTGGAGCATTCAACTGGAATCGTGCTCCGTGATCAGTCAGCGGATGATATGAGGTCACATCTGTCATCCAACATAGGTAGACCGAAAGGCACACCGAAAATAACAGGTTTTTCTTTTTTTTACGGTAAAGGCGACGTCAACAAGATGGACAAAAATAGCATGCGAGTCATGGCTGTGTATGTACTGCATGTTATCGCTACCGTTATGTCCAAAAATATCCTCGGTACACAAATGGCTAAATGAATAACTGAACCAAGTACAAGATCATCGTGGAACAGTTTGGCATCTTTTCGACAGGCAGAAGTGATTTCTCAATTGAAAGGAGGATGATGTTGCGCCAAGGACTGATGCTGGCAGTGACAGAAGATTTAGAAAGAGAGGTGAGCTGTATGGGATCGTTACGGGGGGTGGGGGGGGGGGGGGACTGATTGAGGCCGGTCCTGAAAGAGAAAACGCCATGGTGGAAATACTGATGTGAACCACATCAAGAGGTGGGTCGCACAAGAACGGCTTTCGTTTGGGACGGGGGTCGGCAACACGCGGCTCCAGAGCCGCATTCGGCTCTTTAGCGACAATCTAGTGGCTCCCTGGAGCTTTATAAAAAATTTTGAAAATGGAAAAATATTTTGATAGTAGGCTAAGATAGCTCAAATAGATATAGATACATGTTGCAGCTCTGAAAAAGGAGAGCAGTGGTGTTGTTTTTTTAAAACGTACACTTTAATGCTTTTAACAGTCTCGACAAACACAGACACGTCTGCGTCCGACTCCGTGCCTTTTCTCTTCTCGTTCGACTTGAGAGGCGTTCAAAGACGGAAATTCATCATCACTTCACTGACACTAAGAAAAGCGAAAATAATGCACCAAAACAAAAAAATCAAGCGAGGAAATCGCAAAATAAATTATATGGGGGCGTTTGTGAACACACAACAAAGGAATGAATAACAAACAATTCTGAGACAGTCCAGTCTCCTACATACATACATACAGCATGTGTTTCCTTCATTGTAAGTTTTATAGAAGGCTTTTATTTATTTTTTTTGCGGCTCCAGACATATTTGTTTTTTATTTTGTTTTTTTGTCCTATATGGCCTTTCAACATTTTGGGTTGCCGACCCCTGGTTTGGGAGGACTATTCACCATGTTGGTCACACTGTGCACTTCATGTATGCATGTTCGAAGGTCATTTTTTTCCCCCCTTGATTTTCAATTTGATCCCTTGAGGATAACGATGGGTCGAACGCCACTGGTGAGTCACGAACAACATGCAAAAGCGCTGTCAACACTTTTCGGGATGCACGTTCCAGGTTCAATGATGCTTCTGCCGCGGCGGCGTTGGTCCGAGTATGTCGGGTGCTCTCCACTGCGAGTCATCTCCCGTGATTTTCAATTTTTTTTCTCCAGCAACGACTTGAGTGCAATTGCGGCATGTTCCGCGGGAGTGACGAGTCGCTGATCGACGGGGCAATTTGCTTTATCTGCCACCATTCCTATCTGCGATATAGGTGCCTTCGAGTATATCGCATACTCTACAGTTGTCATTCTGTATATCTGCAGTACAGCAGTGCATATTAATTGAGAACGACCTCAAAGTCCAAGCAATGTTCCACTGTATCTCAGTCGCGCTAGTTGAACATACGTCGCGGTCAGCATTGAACATGAAAACGTAATAAGGTCAAAGAAGTCATTTTGATGAACAGTCACTTCCAATCCAGGGGCGCTCTCAAAAAACGGTGGAAGAATGTCGACATCCTGCCTGGCTGTTCAAATTCATTTGCATTGGGTACTCTTTGTGCAGCGCTTCCTTCCTTCTGCGTGACCGCGCGCGATTAGCCTCGTCGGACTGGCTACTCTCTGCGATTTACCGAGGTGCGTGTTCAACGTGTTTTCTCTTCTTGGAGCAAATTACCTGGAACCATTTTGTTGCAGGGTATGAGAAGTAAAGAGTGGCTGTCGACATGGTACAGCTGAAGTGATGCAGTTCTCTTGTAAAGCGCTGGATTGTTCTCACCTTGGGCTATTTAAGTGGGTTCATTTGCTGCGTATGGACAACTGCACGCTGTGGAAAAGTGAAGACACGTTACGTCAGGGCCCTTTTGAATTTACTCGTCACTTGCTGGGCAGATTTGATTCCCGTGGTATGAATAGGGGGTGACGTTTGACCGTGTCATCGTCAAAGGTCTTGGTCCGGGCCGCTTGGTGAGTTTTTACATCTCAGCATTAATAGTAGTTAATACTACAGATTTGATTCCCGTGGTATGAAACTTTTTTTTAGGAAAGTGAAGATCTGTCATGAATACATGAGAAATCCATCGAACATTTTGAGTTGGTATCATTTCCCACACTGTGAAAACACTGCATGGAAAAACTAAACTGCACAGCCAAGTGGATCATTAACCCCAGGAGAACCTAAGAACCCTTTTCTTTTTGGAAAATGATGAATTATAATTAAATGACTGTGATCTGTTCACTGAACACCAAAATATGTTTTTTTTCAAAAATTAAATGCTTTAGTCCTAATTTAGGATTAGGGCCAAATTTGACCCGTTGGGATTTTATGGTAGCATTTGAATAGCAGAATTAATAGGGGCCAAATTTTACCCCGTGGGTTCTCCAGGGTTAAAAAATGCCTGTCTATGAGTGCTGAAATGATTCCCTCAAAATGTCCCCCCTCCATGTGCCGACCCTTATTTTTACTCAATGCTGTGCGACTACAGCGTATGCATTGCCTGGATAGCAACAATCAGTGTTCAAGTGCCGCATAAGCTTGTTTTCCACCCCTTCCTACCGAGCGCTGAACCAAAATATGGGAATGTACAGCCTCCTCTTGCGCTTCTGTGATATGAATTATGCAAAAAAAATAAAAAAATTAATAAAAAAATCCAGTCTCAGGAGTAGTTTTGGCCTGTGAGCTAAATCGCCATGAATACAAGCAATCAGTTTGTCTGTTTGTGTAGGAATTGTATCACGGATGCATTTTAGTCTGCTGACAGGAGAGGCTACTTGCGTTTGTTGAATACTAAAAACGCAGTCACGCATGAACGAGGATATGTGAGCAAAATCACAAGAGCATGCCCACTGACACGCACAGTCTCGCGGGATCCATGCCAGACATTTTGCTGCGACAGTTTATGTTTGTGCCGTCGACTGGGCTCAAACGCACAGCGCAACAACATCGGCTGCGACAAAAAAAAAATGAAAAAGTGAAACGATTCAAATCCAAACAGACTCCAAAATAAATGGAGAGCTTCCTCCCACCGGCCGAGAGCGACCGTCAACTGTGTTCAACTTCATACCGGACGCATGGCGCAGCTTGAGAGTGGGCAACGGTTTATAATCCGTCCCCAAGACTTGCTGTCAATGGCATCTCTTAAATTCCTTCCTAGCGTCCAGATGATCATGTTGCTATGGCAACACCATCTCGCCGCACAGGCAAACCTGAGCAGAAATATGTCTTTTTGGTACTTTTGTGTGTGGCTCCATCATGTATTTTCCACATCATTGTTGTTGTGCTATTGATGCCTACACTGCCAGGACAGAGGCCGGGAGGAAACAGGACGATAGCTGAGCCTGCTCGGTGCCAGTCTGAAGATTTTAATGTCGCTCTTCTTTGCATCCCTTTCACAAGAAGAGTTGAAATCTTCTCTGCAAGTGGCAACGTTTGTCCAACCTCGATTTCAACAGTCCATAAGAAAATGCTTACTGATGACCCGCCACTGCTGTCATATACTGATGCTCGCTGTTCATCAATATCCTCAACTACTTTTTAAATAATTAAAGCACTGACAGTGGGTTTATAGGGCAGACTGACATGTACCGTATTTTCCGGACTATCAGTCGCAGTTTTTTTTCATAGTTTGGCTGGGGGTGCTTCTTATACTTTGGAGCGATTTATGGGTGAAATGATTAACACAATATGATATCATTGCACATGTTATTTTCACATTTAACCACAAGAGGGCGCTCTAGACCTGTGTTGATAAAACTACAATGAGTCTGACGAAAGCGACGTAGAAGAGGAAGCGCTGCATCTTCTACCTCCGGAGTTGGTGGAGTTGCTTTAAAGTGACACAGAGGATGAAGATTCCATTAGATTTAGTGATTTGGAATGACATTGATGGCGGCCCGGTAGTCCAGTGGTTAGCACGTCGGCTTCACAGTGCTGAGGTACCGGAGCTCCGGCCTTGTGTGGCAGTGCTGCATTCCAAAAACATGCATGGCAAGTGCACTCACAAGGTATGAGTGTGAGTGTGGAGCGATTGGCTGGAAGGGTGTCCCCCGACTGCCTGAAGACAGCTGGGATTGCGATAGTGAGGATAAAGTGGATTTGGATGGTGACATTGATGGTTTGGTGAACTTGTTAGCATGTTCTTTATGCGATAGTTATCTGAATAACTCTTAATATGTTACTTGAACATACCAGGCACGTTCTCAGTTTGTTGTTTATACGTCATGTACGGTTAGCATGTCGTACACTTCCGCGTGTTGTTGGATTTTATCAAATAAATTTCCCCCCAAAATGCATTTTATGATGCATTTTATGGCTAGTGCGACTTATACTCAGGAGCGACTTATCGTCCGGAAAATACAGTAAATCCTCGGTTTTCGAACGTCTCTTTTCTAGACCAAAAATTGAGCTTTTTTTATGCCTCGGATTACGACCGAAAATCGGTTCTCGACCAAACTGAGCACACTTTAATGCGCCACTTGACTCCTTTCGTCTTCCTTACACGAGGAAGTGACGCTTCCTCGGGTAGACAAGGAAGTGATGCCTCCTTGTGCAGCGTTTCATTGTGAGCAGACATGTTCAATAAGATTTTTTTTTTTTTTAAAAGATCGTGGTTTCGGTTTTCGAACAAATCGGTTTTCGAACAGCCTTCTGGAACGGATTATGGTCGAAAACCGAGGTATGACTGTACAGTACTTTGCCTAGTCAGAAAAAGAGTTGATAGCCTTGAAAAAGATCTCATAAGAGAAAGCCAAACAGGTGGAGACGGGGGCAACTAAGAAACTGAGGCGAAATGAAACAAAATCAATTTGGCTGCAGGAAGTGTAGCAAGACTTGTGAGAATCATTGCGTCCATATGTGATTGCGTATGCGTCAAAGGGAGGCGAGAAAAGTACACAGGCAGCCCGCGGGGTGGAGAAAATTCGATTCGGAATCCATTCTGAAAGCACACAAATGTCCTTGAGGTTCGCAGTCGGGGAGAAGCTGTCCTGCACCAATCTCATTCGACTTCTCATATCTGCTTTGGAGCCGGGGAGAGGGGAGGGAGAGTGGTAAGCAAGAGTGGAGTGGATCTATCTGTCCAGTAGCTTATAAAATGTCCATTATTGTGTGCTTCGATCAGTTTGGACGCTCCCAGATGGACTCTGGAATAAATGGAAAGCACTAGAGAGCTATAAACCCAGAATGGATGCATGGCTGGGAAGACTGTACGAAAAAGAAAAGTGGACATCCGTAACGTAAAGCTACACTGGAAGCAAAAACACAAAGCAAAAATGACATTGCTGTTTCTTTATACAGTCAAACCTTGGTTTTCGAACGTCTCTGTTTTGGACCAAATCGGTTTTCGACCAAAAATATCGAGTTTTTTTTTGCCTCGGATGACGACCGAATTTCGGTTCTCGAACAAACTGAGGCACTTGAATGCACCATTTGACTCCTCTCGCCTTCCTTACACGAGGTAGTGACGCTTCCTCGGATAGACGAGGAAGTGACACTTCCTCGTGTAGCGTTCCATTGTGACAGACGTGTTCAGTAAAGATTTTTTTTTTTTAAAGAGCGTGGTTTCGGTTTTCGAACAAATCGGTTTTCGAACAGCCTTGGAACGGATTATGGTGAAAACCGAGGTATGACTGTATATTTTTTGTCTTCGTGATAAGCAACTCAACGTTAGCATTTCAATAACTACTATGATCAACTCAAATAAATAAATTTTTGGAATGTTACTTTTTGAAATCTGTGCCTCAAAATGACCAAAGCATCTTGGTGGGCGGGCACCGAGAGCCATACAACACAGCCAGCTTTCATAACCGGCTGGAATGACCGTTAGTGAAATGGGTGTCCGTGGCTACTTTGTTATGTTCTCTGACTGTTCACTAAGTGGCAGCGTTGCTTTAAAAATACTATTGAGATGAAGACGTTTGTGCTGCTGTTAATCGCCTCTTAAGAATATACAGTGTTTGGCTACACCTTGGCCTTGTTATTTTGCTCCCGACACCACTTCTGACCTTGCTTAGTCCGTCCTTTTTACAAACTTTCTCGTCCTCCGTTCCTCCCATAGACGGGAATGACCAGTTCCGACTAACATAATGAGCACTGTTGGGCAAAAACAAATCTGCCGATTATTTATTTGGCCAATATTAATGCAACAGCCAGTTGCCAATAAGGCCTCTCCCCAAAATGTCATTTTTTGAAGCTGTCA
This sequence comes from Hippocampus abdominalis, assembly GCA_018466805.1. Lineage (NCBI taxonomy): Eukaryota > Metazoa > Chordata > Actinopteri > Syngnathiformes > Syngnathidae > Hippocampus > Hippocampus abdominalis. Next base: position 2,734,394 of record CM031713.1, on the reverse strand, counting down.
CGATCAAAGAAAACAAAAAACAATGTTTACAGAGGCCTTGCCAGTCTGATGCACCACATCACCCAATCACTGTCACCACGACATTGACTTCGCAGGCTTCACAGTGACAGTTCCCTCTCGAGTAAAATCCCAATCGCTGCTGCTCTCATCCTTTGCTCCCCAAATGAACATCACGGTGACACGCAACACAAGTGGAATCTTAACATGTCACGCGGATCATCAAAACGTCTGCGGCAGGCGTCTTGTTATTTATGGCTGTCATCGTCAAATCTGGTGCTTCCACTTAAAACTTGTCAAGCAAACTTTTTTTCTCAACTGGATCCCGAAACTGAAGCTTTGACAAACAGGCTGTGCGCCTGCCGCACATTTGTGTGCAACCGCAACATAGTTTATTGATTTATTAATAAAGATTAAACAGTCTGAACATTTCACTATCATCGTGATCGTAAATTATTGCGGGTATCTCTCTAAATGTGAGTTCCTTCAAAGTTTGCCCTACACTTGTCTTGTGATCGCTCATAAATCAACTTGCCGAGGAATGAAAAATCTCTCGTGCAAAGATTTGCAGAGGGCGATAACAGACTTTGACATGCCGCTTTTGTTTCCACTTCAACTACATCTGAAATCAAAGACAATCATTCAGTTTCGACGAACGTTTGACAAAAAAACCTTGCTTGGGATAAGCAGATCTCAGCTTGATCACACCTCACCCTCCCTGTTTTTTTTTTCCCTTCCCGCTGACAGTTCAGCTTTCTAAGCCCAAATCTTGAGACTCTGCAGATTTAAAACGCGCACAGACACACAAACACACACAATTAATTGAGTCACACACTCTATATCCTTAAAAAAAAAGAAATACAGCATTGAACAGGTCTTATTTTCTTTCAGACCCATATGACGATGACTTGAAAGTGAAGACGCAAAGACCAAGATCAGCTGACCAGCCAGGTGTGTTTCAGGCACAAACAGGTGCGTGATGTATGCGTTCACAGCCAGAAGATGAGGAAAAAAATTATAATAATTTCGAACGCCTCTGTTCTCGACCAAATCGGTTTTCGACCAAAAATTTCGAGTTTTTTTATGCCTCGGATTACGACCGAAAATTCTCGACCAAAGTGAGCGCACTTGATTGCACCATTTGACTCCTCTCACCTTCCTTACACGAGGAACTGACGCTTCCTCGTGTAGCGTTCCATTGTGAGCAGACGTGTTCAATAAAGATTTTTTTTTTTTTTTTTAAAAGAACGTGTTTTCGGTTTTCGAACAAATCGTTTTTTGAACAGCCTTCTGGAACGGATTATGGTCAAAAACTGAGGAATGACTGCTGTCAACAGAGCTGCAATGACCATCACCAATGATAGCTGGTGTCATTGGTCACCAGAGATGAACAGAAAAAAAAAAAAGATTTAACCCTACATGACATAATCTATTAAAAAAAAAATAATCAAGTGAAGATGCGATGTGAGCTGTGCTTTTTTTTTTTTTTTTTTTTTACAGATGTGACATTTCTCATTATTCCTGTTGGCAATTTGACCTCCTTTTGAACAGGTCGACCTGCGCCGATGAGCATGCGCTCACTCTGTGCGCACGCATCCGTAGTCGCTGGTCCTACTGCGCGGAGCTGACAGAAAGCCCCTTCTGTCAGGGAAAACCCCCGGCTCTCTCTGTCTAGTCCTCTTCTCGTACACTTGCCGCTCCCATTCTTACATTCCTCTAGGCACCGGAGATGAGCTTAAACCCTGACTCACGGCATGTTAATGAAGATGTAATGCGATTAAAGGACATGAAATTAATTTGATTTCCTCCGCTGCCACGTGATGACGCCTCTATCAAAGAACACCGTGCTTGGAAAACAATTCCGAGAGGAGCGCAGTGACTTCATCATCTCTTTCTAGGGAAAACCAAAATGGGATTAAAACATTTGTGAAAAATTGTATGAGCTACTTAATCCCCCCAAAAATAAAAAAATAATCCTTGTGTTTGTAGTGACGGTCAAATGATATGTATGTGCATATACGCAAACCGTACATCAGGATGTCATCTTGAAAACATTTTTGAACCCCTTCAAGGCTCAAACCCTTCAATCACTCGCCGAAGAATTCATCATATCAATCAGTCACAGTTTGTGTTTGATTTGATTAGCATTGGAGTCTTCGCAACACTTAGCATACACGCTTCCATAGCCACGGCGTGTAACTATTCTCATTATTTTCCCAACCTTATCCCGTGTTTGGAATTTGTACCCGAGCTGAAATTTAAAAAATTGCTAAAATTGCTCCACGAGCTAACGTCCTTCCCATTAGCTAAGCGCTAGGCCTCTTTCTTCAAATCTCCAGGTGACCCTGCAGCGGAGGAATGGTCTCAATGGAGCTTGTGCTCTCTGACCTGTGGACACGGCTGGCAAGTGAGGACGCGCTCGTGCGTTTCGTCTCCGTATGGTACGCTGTGCAGCGGCGCCCTGCGAGAAACCCGCATGTGCAACAATACGGCTTCCTGTCCAGGTGAACCCGGGATAATAAGCTCAGGTAAGTACGTCAAGAGGGGCTTCATCCTGATTTAGTTCGAATTACCCGACCTCCGTCTTCCTCATAATTGGCAGCCCGCAAATAAACGGGCACATCAAGGCAATCATGGTATCGGAGGATCTTGTGTACCACTCATTTCACGTTTCAAGAGATCTGCTTTGATTGCCTGCTTTGATTGAGGGCCTTATATCAGATCGAAATGTTCGTTTTCGAGTGCTCCGATTGTAATGGAATGGGAAATCTCGTTGAGTAAGCCCTCTCAACAGCGACGCCATCTTTGCTCTGCTGAATGATGAGATCCAGAATCGCAGTTTCAAAACAAGCAATGAAAAACCCCAAACTATCATAACCGTGGTCAGAGCTGGACCAAAAAAATGGTGCTTGAGAGACAAGAACCCAAAATGCTACTTGACCAAGATTTACCATTTGTTCATCATATTGTGTGTTAGACAGACAGACAGACAGACAGACAGACAGACAGACAGACAGACAGACAGACAGACAGACAGACAGATAGATAGATAGATAGATAGATAGATAGATAGATAGATAGATAGATAGATAGATAGATAGATAGATAGATAGATAGATAGATAGATAGATAGATAGATAGATAGATAGATAGATAGATAGATAGATAGATAGATGACAGACAGACAGACAGACAGACAGACAGACAGACAGACAGACAGACAGACAGACAGACAGATAGATAGATAAAACGAAATCTCACAGGTGGGATTCATTCTAATCCTGACACACTTGAAAGTCGTCTACTTGTGATAGGATGGCACTCAGTTAACAAGATTTAAATGTCAGAGTCACACTTCTAAGCGTGTGGGCAAGAATAAGCGGCCAAGGAATCAAGAGTGGCCTTTCTCGTCTTGCCCCGCGATATCCGAAACATTGCACACAGGATGTAACGTCAAATCGAGTCGGTAACGAATCAATTTTGTCCACGTGACCGCGTGGGTCAAAGCAACCAAATTGGCAGCGTGGTGGCTAATTGTAAACGCAAGGCTCGACGTTGAGGATGCTCAATCGATCGGTTTCACGGGGCGACGACAACTCATCGCATTTGAGTTTGCCTGAATATTTCTTGTCTTTTGTGGTGTTTGACCTTTGACTTCATCCGGGTCAATGAGGGGTCGCCACAGAGAGTAACTTGCAGTTTTTTTTTAAACTATTTTTGCTGACGGTCAGGTACTACTTATTGTTCTCGAAATCAGCTTTTCTGTCTTTGGTGTCTAATATGGACTTAGTTTGTCCTCTGGAACATAATCATACATAGTAAGGTTAACTGTTGGCTAATTGCTGTCTATTTAATCGTATAATCAACATTATCAACGTTTTATTTTGAAGCATGTGAGGATTCAAGAGCTAAATCTCCGCCTGAAAAAAATAGAGAAACATTTTCCCTTCGCTGTCAGCGCGTATGCTAATCTGAGTAATCTCATTTTTTAATTCAAATCCGCCAGTGCGATTCGTACGTCAGAGCGCTTCGCTTTTTCCGTTCAGGGTTGATATTAATATTCTCAGCCGCTCCTTTGATGGGACACTGGCTGCCGTGCTGCTCCATATATGATTTCATGATTTGTTGCATTCCGACATGCTTCCGTTGGGGTGGAGGGACACCCCAGGGATGGCCTAAATTGTACCGCGGCAAATTCATCTTAAAAGGGGAATGTGTGGGTGGTAGAAAACAGACATGCGTGTGTTTAATGAGCTTGATGTAATTGACTTTTAAAAATAACCCTTCAATCAAGAGGTAATGTTTTCACTTGCGCGTGTTTGCGCACGTGTGAAGTCTGACAGCGTGGTGACACCATTTCAATGCCATTTCTGCAGTTGTGTATTTTTGGACTACAAGTGGTAAATTGTAAGTGTAGTCGAATATGTCCGTGGGCATCTCTGCACACATTTTCACGTGCAACATCACAGAGAACTGCGATGCGCAGAAAGTCAATGAAGCCGTAAAGGCCATTTTTGCTCATGTCCCCCCCGCCGAACCCCCTTCATGGTTAAAACTCCCACTTTAAAGTTATACCCAATCAATTTAGCTAATGGTCTTGTCCTTGTTAAAGCCAACTAGGCAGTAAGTGGTTGAGCAAATGTTTTTTTTTTTCCCCCTTCACAGTTTCATTTGCAGTATAAAATTCACTTGTGATGAATCAGTGGTGTACAAACTACGGCCCGGGGTGACATTTGTGGCCCGTCATCCATTTTTCAGGGCCCACGACATGACCAATTTATTTTATTTTTTTTAAAGTTGATGAAATGAACCAGAGAATACAAACAACATGGAATTGCTCCTGGGTGACTTTAACACATCCTAAAGTTGTAGCTCCGCTTCTGTTGTATTTAGCGACTGCTGATTTGCCATATATTCTGTGACATTAAAAACACGGACAGAAACGGTGTTGTATGACGCCGTACATGTCTCTGGGTCAATGCAAAGCTAAACGATCGCAGTGAAGACCGAGAACAACGATGCAAAGCCCGGGCTCATGGCGACATGCAAATAGTGAGCACCAGAACATGAATAATGCAGCATGCTGTATTTTGACCCCATATTAAAATGCCGGTAATGATGCCGTATCTTAAGGGTTAATATGATGCCTGCTTCTTATTATGGCCTCGTTGCAGCAAATGTTAGTGATGACAAATTACAAGCTGCTCTATTCCTAATGTATATGTAATTACATGATCACGTTTAATAATTCAAACACATATTGAAGCGATGTAGAGTTCCCACATTCTAATTACACGTAACCTGGGTCTGATTAGCGCTGTAAGTGAACGCCGTGCTATTTCAAGTCTGCATTTATTATGAAGGCGTATGAGCTTGGACAGTTTTTAACGGAACCACAGGCCCGTTGCAGTAGCTTACAAGCAATGAATTCACGTGAAAAGTTAAGTAATATATTCACACACTGGAGTATTTTTGGTCTTTTTTGGGGGCGGGGAGTCCGAGAGCAAATTTGGCATGGATCCCTTTATGTTTGATGCTTCAGAGTTTTTTGACGCCACAACGGTATTTTTTGTACCTCACTGGTCCGTCTTTTCCCTTCATGACGTGCACACAGTCACGACCAACAACGAGGCACTCTAAAGAGGCCAAGGTGATCAGCGTCATACTGTGAAGTTTCATTGAATAAGGTAACGGAAAGCATACTAAGGGGAGTTAAAGGATTTAAATCCTCGCAGATATTACAAACATGCACAATCACTGGGAAAGAAAAAACACGACAAAACATCCTCACACTGCGTTATTTACATTTTTGACAATGTACTATTGCAAGTGAGCCACAAAATGCGTCAAAGGGATAACGAGTCCCCTTAAAATCTCGATGTCTGGATTGAATATCCCGCTATTTACTAGCACCTCATATCTGCACACTTTTTAATCGCACGGTCTTTCTGTGCCTCCAACTCCGGCTCCTCGGAGCCTTCTTTCACAAAGAAGACTTAAATATTTATTGCTATGATTTATTTAGCTTTGCTCAACAAGGCCAACTATCTTCATCCTCAAATTTTCTCTCACCCTTTGGGCAAATGCTGTCGTGTTTCCATCAAATCAGGCGTGGACGTCTTTTTTTTTTCTTTTCTTGATTAGACCATTGTGAACATGCATGGTTTGCTGCTGCGGCCTCATCCCAAAATGTTTTGGAAAGGCTACGCATTCATCTGTGTACACTTTAACTTTGGCCATTTGCGCAGCCATGGCTGCATGGTGGAATCGGATCAAGCCGACTCCGCTTCGAGTTAAGCTCAGTGATAGAGCAACACAAGAGGAGTCTTGAGGTCACATTCATTATTGACGAGGATTTTGCGCAACTCGTTTATTCCACTCGCATTTACCTCAACAGCTACCATCTATTGCTAAAATTAGATGAGATGCACAAGTTGGAGGGGAACTTTGCAGTGCAAACTTAGAACAGCAACATTTCCTTCCTTAATTGGTTGGCGGAGGGCCTGTTGTCGTTAGCGTCTTTGTTGGTAAGTAATAGTCTTAATGAAATTATGACTCAATCTGCATTACTGCATGGCTGTGTCCATCCCTGGCCTCCATTTCTTTGCCTGTTCCAAAGTGCTCAAGGAATGTGCTCGTGTTCATCAATCTGTCACATTTCTCTCAATCAACGTCAAATGCCGTTAATGCCTCATTCCTCATTCCCATGTTGTGTGTTTTTTTTTGTTTTTTTTGCGTGCTTTTGTGGGCATTTGCAGTGCATGGACTGTGGCACGAGTGGTCCTCATGGAGTCTGTGCTCTGTGAGTTGTGGGCGGGGTTCCAGGACTCGAACCCGGAAGTGCGCGAACGAAGGTGGGGCCGTGCCTTGCGGATGGCCCGAGAGGCAGACCAAACTCTGCAACATAGCAGTGTGTCCTGGTTAGTACCATGTCCATTAACATGTCACCACCTGACCAAGCTGCTCTCCCTGCCTAATTTTAATGCTATGCTTCAAGTCTTCCGGGGATTTAGAAAATGAATTAAAAACCCTCCACGCCATTTCCACTTTCATTCATCTGTGATCAGCCGAGAGGCGCCAGCCCATGTGTGCGCATGATCACTCAGGCATCCTATGTGGGACGGCTCAGAATGTTTTTTTCTTTCCCCTGTCCTTTACATTGTGTTCATGGTTGGCTCGGTTTGGATTGCGGAGTGGGAGCTTGTGCCCTTATTCCGTTATTGTCTCCAAGATGACCTATTAGGCCTGCACCTTGTCACGAAGACGCCTGCACGGCCCCTTCGAGTTCTCGAGTCGAGGGCACCTCAGGACTACTATTTGGATTGAGACTGGCCATCTGAAACCTCTTTATTAAGCCGCCTTCACTACAAAATGGGCCCATTATTTTGCAATTCTGAAGAAAGAGGAGCTGAACCCTCCACGTAGCTATGATAGAACAGCTTTATGTTCTCTGCTGACATTTAAGTGTCAGCGCTGCTCCGAAGGGTAGAACTCCAAAAATAAGTTGCTTTTACATTTTTAGGTACACTTAATGCATTATCAGTGCCCTTTAAAAGGACATTAATTTTGAAAGCACTGACATTAGAATGGAAAGTGTTTTATGACACAGAGAAAGAAAAAAACAAAAACATTTTTATACAATTCCGCATAAATGTAACAAAGGATGCGTATGGCTTTGGCGTCTTGCATCATTATGACTGGAGCCCGCCACTGAGATTTAATTGGAGTGCTTTTGCAATGTTCTGCCTGTTCCAGCTTTTACTTGACAAATACATGAAGATAAAGCCATAAATTGCATTTATTTTGGGTGATCTTAGACAAATGTATGAAAAGCCTCATTGTACATTGCAGTTATAAGGCAGATCACTTTTGAAATGTTTTGAATACCGGCAATGGCGGCCCGGTAGTCCAGTGGTTAGCACGTCGGCTTCACAGTGCAGAGGTGCCGGGTTCGATCCCAAGTTTGCAGCATGCATGGCAGGCTCGTTGGGCACTCTAAACAGTGTGAGCAGTACCCTGCGATAAGGCAGATCACTTTTGAAATGTTTTGAATACCGGCATTTTAGTGTGCAGACAATACCGCTTTGAATGATCACTTTTTCTCTGAATACATGCATGTCACAATAAACACATTTTCTGCAGAGTACCAAGGTAAATTTGCACTTAGCTTAATTGGTCTCTTCCTCTTTAATCTATTTTAGCAGCATGAGTGGATTAATTTGAAAAGTGTTTGTGCTGGATCAATATATACAAACACACACTCAATCACTGATGACTTTTTTCATCAGATTAGCATGTCACATATCATGCTAAAAAACACCTGTGCCTAAAATTGCTTGATTGTTGCTTTGGAGTTTTACTTCTCAAGCGCGCATTCGTCTAAGTGATCAAGTGTTGTGTCATTTATGGTTTCGGTTCCTTTTATGTGCACATTCGATTGCATTAGATTCGTCTAGGCTATTAGGGTTAACAAAAGGGGGTCCATGGATTGACCCTTGAGGTACCCCACGTCATGGCTATTCCATCAGATTCAAAACTTCCAGTGGTCCCAAAATAAATCTGCTCCTCCACGTACAACCTAAACCGTTTTAGGAATGTTCCAACCGGTTCCACAGTGTATTATGATCTAATCTATTAGATGCTGCACTGAGATTCAGTAAAATAGTGTTCACTTTTACATAATTTACTACTAAGAGCTGATTCTGTACTGCGATGAGGTCAAGACAACTGATGAAACTTCACTGAAAAGTCCATTTGAGTTCAAGAAATAGCCGAGTTGATTAAAAAAAACAACACATTTTCAACAACCTTGGAAAATAAGGGGAGGTTTGAGATGAGTCTTGATAGAATTTGCTATCACAGTAGTATTTCAGCTACCTTCTGACACTCAAAATTACCCATAGCTTCCAAGGCCGTGACAAACAATCTCGCTTTGATCGTCGTAATTTTGGAAGGATGAGTGGGAAGGGCTGGTGGTGGGGGTGGGGAGGTGACGCTTTTGAGTTACTTTATTTGACAACTCAATTACTTCCAGCAATGCTTTTCTAGCACAGCTCAATAGTGAGAGCTTTGATTGCATGATGCACGTCATGTGGTCTTTGTTTAAGCTCTTTGGTATTTATGGATCATTTGACAGGCAGTACTGGATTGGAGCGAAGTATATCTATTTTTAAAATGTTTCTATTCATGCACAAACACCGGTCAAGAAATAAAATTGTCATCAACATGTAACGCTCTGTATGAACCTCTTGTGAAGAAGAGACATTAAAAGGAATAGCTGAGTGTTTCAAAACAGATTTAAATATTTAACACAAGCAACAATGTAAAAATGCTGTTTGCAGGAACCGAAATAACACCTGTATTCTATTTACCTTTTTTTTTTTATTAACCTGTTCTGATGCCTTTTTAACTCGAGTTGTTTCATCTTTGCTCCCTTGTCTTTCTTTCCCCTATTTTACCCATTCCAACCCAAAATAAAAACCCGATAATATTCTCCCAATTTCCGCATCACCCGACTTCTATGGCGCCAGTGGAGGGCAAGTGGTTGGAGTGGGGCCCGTGGTCAAGATGCAGCGTTTCCTGTAACACGGGCACCCAGCAAAGGCAGAGACGTTGCAGCGCATCCGTGCACGGGTGGGCTGAGTGTAAGGGCCCCCATCAAGAGAGCAGAGAGTGCACCAACCCTTCATGCACTGGTAAGCGCGCAAATCACGGCTAATCATTCACCTTCAACGGGCTCACCGATGATATTACGCAAGCATGCAACTCGTATGATCTAAATGCTGGATCGGTTGGATGCTGGATCGGTGGTCCGCAGCGATTTTCGGGTTGGATGCCAAATTGGCTTGCGAGTCTGTTTCACGGGGTTCCGGTGAATACTAGTAGTCCTCAAATGGGCTCGTTGTGGCTTCCATTCCCATGCCAACAAATCCTAAAAGCTTTTCAATCACAAATCTTTTCCTATTGCTCTCCATCTAGGCGGGGGTAACTGGGGCAGCTGGAACCACTGGAGCCTTTGCAGCAAGACATGCGACTCTGGATGGCAGCGGCGCTCCAGGATGTGCGAGGGCAACGGGCAACAAGGGTACCCGTGTGAGGGCTCGGCAGAAGAGGTCCGGTCTTGTAACGAAAAGAAATGCCCCGGTTCGTTGCCCTTTTCGGATATGATATGACTATTCTTTAGTGCCTTGTCTTGTGCAGAGTCATTACATTCAAATCATTGTGAGGCAAGATGGAAATGGGTTATTTGCACCACGGCGGTTTCAGAGACGCAATCATTTCCATGTTCATATCGTCGGCTGACATACTTTGCACAATCCCTTAAGCCTTATTTGCCTATTCCTACTACGTGTGATTTAACTCCCCTCGAGTATCCCCCCGCCCCTCCTGCCTTGCCTTCTTTCTCTCCATTGTGTGTGTGCCATGTTAGGGGTGACGTGCTCATTGTGGCGCTCGGTGCAATTTGTGACGTTGTCAGCCCCGCAGCAAACAGCATGCCTAAATAAGTCTACAAACAGAAGCTATGTGCGTGAAGCGAGTGTGACCTCGCCCCTCGCCCCAAAACCCCTCCCCCCACCCCCCCCCCCCGAGAGTGCCACACTGAGAGCTTGCGGTGATTTCCGTGAGGCTGCAAGTGATGGACCTCTTAGTGCAGCCTCACCACACCCCTTTTGTTTTCAGAAAGAAAAAAAAAAACACTTTAGGCCGTAACGAGTATTATTTCTGTCAGCAACACAGGGAGGATATCATATTATCTTCCCGTCCACTTCTTCCTCTCTGCTTTTCCTTTATCCCTCGTCATCTTGCCAGCACTCATCTGCCCCCTTGGAATATCTTCAGAGCACTCGCTTGCATTTGTTTCATTGGGGTTATGAAAGAGGGGAAGGGAAGCGAAAGCGAGGCGACGTTCAGATGAAGAGGGAACGAGATACTGTACTGGGGGGGGGGGCAGCGACTCTGACGGGGAGCACTGAACTGTGTCTAAATGAATGGAATCGGGAGCGGCTGCAGAGGAACATTCATATAAATTTTGTTTTGCGAGCCCTTTTTTTTTTTTTTTGTGCAATAGTGGTTCTCACTCATGTCTCCCAGTTGTGACGTCAAATCTCTCCCTCCTGCGTGCGTTCTCTCTTGTCTTCGGGTACTCCAACTTCCTCTAAAAATATTCTTGTAGGTATACAATACAATACAAATACATGCTGATTTATATAGCGCTTTTCACAACAGCAGCCGCTGTAACAAAGCGCTGAATACTCTAAGTAGTAACCACACAAACGGAAATTATTATGCAGGCTTCTGAAAAAGAACTGGAAAATGATCACGTTGCGACATCTATCAACACCTCGGCAGTATGTAGAGGTTTAAAAAAAAAAAAAAAAAAAAATCACTGATTTGCACTGCATTTAAAGTCATGCATTCATAATTTTTCTGGCAATATATACCCTAATATCGCATTTTTTTTACAACAGATTTGGGCCAGAATCACATATCGTGTAACCGGCCTCCGGTAGTGTATAAGTACAGTGATCCCTCGTTTATCGGGGTTAATGGGGACCGAAACCAATCGCGATAGCCGAAAATCCGTGAAGTTGCTGAGTAACCCCCCCTCCCCCCTCGTACAGGTATATGTACATGTGTATGAGTATAAATAATATTTATAAGGCCAAATTTAATGGTATACATGCATGTTTGTAGTAATTAACATTACTTAATGCTATATACAGTCAAACCTCGGTTTTCGAACGTCTCTGTTCTCGACCAAATCGGTTTTCGACCAAAAACTTCGAGTTTTTTATGCCTCGGATGACGACCGAAATTCGTTCTTGAATGCGCCACTTGACTCCTCTCGCCTTCCGTACACGAGGAAGTGATGCTTCCTCCTGTAGCGTTCCATTGTGAACAGACGTATTCAATAAATATCTTTTTTTTTTTTTTTTAAAAGAGTGTGGTTTCGGTTTTCGAACAAATCGGTTTTCGAACAGCCTTCTGGAACGGATTATGGTCGAAAACCGAGGTATGACTGTACTAATATATTTAAACATGTATAAGTTAGGTTAGGTTAGTGTGTGAAAAACGAAATACAGTAAACACATACATGTAGTACTGTATATGTTGCTCTATGTGACTCTCTGTTGTTTTGCTCACTTTCACTGCCTCTCGCGGACCTTTTGGGAACTTCTTGCAGCATTTTTTTTTTCATGAATATGTTTGAAAAAATCTGGGATGCCGCGATAAACGAACCGCGAAATAGCGAGGGATCACTGTATAGGGCAGGGGTGGGCAATCCCAGTCCTGGAGGGCCGCTGTCCTGCATGTTTTCCCAAGTCTCCCTGTTGCAACACACCTGATTCCAATGTTCAATATCACAGAGCTTACTGATAATCTGATCATTCAAATCATTCCAATGACCAGGTTCAATATTCTCTTGTGAACGCCAACTCACTTGATTTCACTTCCCCTCTGTATCCCACTTGCTCTCGCAGCACCCCACGAGATATGTAAAGACGAGAACCTCCTCACCATGTCATGGAAGAGAGCCTCGGCTGGAGAAACGGTTTACAACAAGTGTCCAACAAATGCTACTGGTTAGTCAGCCGGCATCATTCGGACTCAAAAGCCTGTCCGTGGTATACTAATGCCAAGTGGAATCACGGCTATGATTTAACATTTGTCTAATTTATCCATCCGTCCTAAGGAGAAGACATGGAAAATATTTAGCCAATGTTTGTGGTTGTTTCCTTTTAGGATCTGCTAGTCGTCGTTGTATGCTGGACAATAATGGAGTTGCTTTCTGGGGTCCTCCGAGCTTCGCCAGATGCATCTCAGTTGAATATCGATATTTGCATATATCTGTAAGTTGTCCACGCACACACACACACACACACACACACACACACACACACGCACCTGTGGCGTGTCATCGTCGGTGTGCATCATAGTGAGCATTGCCTAATTTTATGAATGCACTCCAACATGAAAAATGTAATTTATCAAATGAAGACACATCTTAACTCAGGAACCGTGGCGCGCTCAAAGTCGACTAGCAGTGGCGTCTTTATTCGCAGCTTTCCAGTATCTATAATTAGCTTTTTCCAGAGCTTTGCACCCACACTTATCAATTAATGAACATAGCTAATGAATGTGCTCATCAGACAGAGTTTCCCAGCTCTGTGAACTTCCACCTTTCCCTCTCTTCCATTATGGCACAGGAGATTATAGGGGGCTGCGTTTGGGGTTCGTGGGGGTTTGGAGATTGTGGAGGACTTGATTGCGTTGTTACCTTCTGTTCCAACCTTCGACTAATAGCATGAGTCAATAATTAATTTTCGGTGATTGATGTTATCTTCTCTTGTCTCTCTTTTTCCGCACACTCTGCATTTAACACATTGCAAATGTTGCAGTGAACACACACACACACACACACACACACACACACACACACACACACACGGTCATGCTTTACTTATTCCTCGCTGTTGTGACGAGATCCCGTTTTCTGCCTTGGAGTGCTTCTGGCCTCTTTTCAACGTGCCTATTTTAAGCACAGGCAAGGCCATGTACAGATGTTAGACCCTCTTCAAGCACCTTGTTAATTGTCTGTTGCATCCGCAATGTTTCAAAAAGGCCAGTACTGTACACTTCTTCTCCTCACTGTCCGCCTCTCTCTCATTTGAAGTTACGAGAGCATCTCGCGAAGGGTCAGAGGACCCTGGCTGGTGAGGGCATGTCTCAGATCGTAAGAAGTCTCCTGGAGCTCTTGCAGAGGAGGAGCTACATCAGTGGCGACCTTCTCTTTTCCACGGAGATCTTGCGAAATGTGACGGACACCTTCAAAAGAGCAACCTACATCCCAGCTCCTGACGACGTGCAGGTAAGGCAGAAGAAAAAGCCATGGCGTCAGATATGACATCAGTTCTTGCCTTCGGTGTAGAAGCCCTACGGGGGTTTATTGCTGTTATTTGATAGCGTTTTTTTTTCCTCCTTTGCCTGTCAGATGTTGGAAAGCGCTGTCTTTTACAATACAACATAAAGCGTCTACTTTATTCTGCAATACCACAGCAAGACTTTCAATATGGCAGGCGGATGCAAGAAAGTTATTCCATAATGGAACACTTAAACTTTCTGGCAGACTGCAATTTAAATATCTGCTCACAACCTGTTTGTTTTGCTTTTAGAAATTCTTCCAGATAATCAGCCATATGTTGGACATGGAAAACTTAGACAAGTGGGAAGACGTACACCAGGTAAAGTCTGTTGATTTGTTTTGGGCGTACATGTGACTATGCCTAACTAATAAAATACACTCGTTCACGCAAAAAGAACGATATAAATTGAAATAAACGTGTTTTTGAGCTTGACCCAAATGAGTTCTTATTTGAGGTGAATTTCTAAGAGCTCTAAATACCTTGCAAAAATAGATGGATACTATTAATGCATTTTTTAAACTACTTGTCTGGGCTCTCAAAGATTGCAGACACTTTTTACTCTGCTCCTTTCCTGCTCTTATATACCCTGCTTGTCCATTTGGCCTCCAAGGGAGTTTGTTCGAAATTCTCATTCCAGCCTACCACTGCAGATTTTCCCGAAAATCCAAAATCATTGAATGGTGCCCACTGGGCCACCACACAACACAATACACAACCCTAATACCTTCGGCTTTCTCGCAAACCGCTGCCCTTCCCACCCGACAAGCTTCTCCGTTCTGTCTCCCTCCCTTGGTCATTGTTTTATGTCTCGCGGAAAGCTTGTAACTATTAAATGGATTATTTTGTTAACCTGTACCCCATGGATGGCCAATGGCGAGAAATTTGATTCCATCCATTCCATGACTGCTAGCCTACCATCTTGGAACTCAGTGCATTTTAATGCAGCAATATTGACGAGCTTTTATTTCATTTCCTTCATTTGCAGGTCGCCCCTGGCGCTGCGTTGCTGATGAGAATTTTAGAAGATTTCATTCACCTCATTGGTGAAGCCCAAAAGCCTTTCCAGAGTTTTTTAGTGGTTACCAACAACCTGAGTACGTATTGTGGGAACGATTCACATGAGAAAGTGGGGTACAGTCGAACCTCGTGACAACCTCCCTCGAGGGACATAACGAATCTGTACGTTATGACGGTAGTTCGTAATTCTCAATAAAATGGCCGCCAACTACGATGTATAATACAGTATGAACGTTTATAGATGTAACACAGTTTAAACATGTCAATGACATATATGTGAACATGAAGACGACCCCTTGGGTTTGCGACCCCACGATCTTGAACCCGAGTCGATCGGGAGTGTTGCGAAGCGACGAAGGTTACTCCCGTGTTGTACATTTCGCTTCTCACGGTTCGTCTCAACAAAAGCCTTGTCGCTTTTTTGAGAGAAAAATAAGGTCATTGTCACGAAGCTTACGTTATAAAGGTGTTCGTTGTATGTAAAATCGGCAAATGGAAAATGAATGACGTCAAACTGGGGCTTTGGAATGTCAACGTTGTAGCGGTGAAAATCTAAACGACGACACATTGAAATGAGGTTCGACTGTATCCTATTTAATTTTATACATCAGTTTCATACAATGTTTGGCTTTACTATCACCACGTCATTAACCGGGAAACATCTGTGTTTTTCACACACTGCTAAGTTTTAAGTATTACTGTCCGTTGTTTGAACAGTGATAACCATCCAGCGAGAACCCGTGTCAGCGGTTTCCAGTGATATTAACTTCCCCATGAAGGGCCGGAGGGGGATGAAGGACTGGGCCAGAACAGCAGAGGACAAGCTCTACATCCCCAAGGAGGTCTTTACTGTACCGAATGAAGGTAGCGAGACACAAAAACGATGACTGTATAAATAGTTCAACGTTTGAGGCTGACTACATGTGCTGCTGTAATTAGAAAACGACTCACCAACTCAGGTTTATTTGCGCAGCCCTTTAAGAACAACCACAGCAGAAACTCACGTGAGATTATGATCAGCTTTCCTAACACACCAACAGGACTTTATGTGTGTCTGAGGATCGGTGTTTCACACCCTGTCATATTTCATCTTTACACCCCTGTTCCGCAAAATGTTGCAGTCTGAGACAGCGGCTTTTATACCCAGCAGAAGTCTTGTAACAGTGAGTCTTGAAAACAGAGCTCAGGCACACCACTTGGATCAGATTTGGCTATTATCGGCGCCCTTTCAGCACATTTCGGGGAACTGTTGTCACACCAAAGCTTCACTCGGCCAAGAAGCGTTTCCTCGGTGCAAATTTATCCAGTCTCAAATGTGTCTCTTCGAAACAGCTTTTGATGAGTGTCAATGGGCTAAGGCAAATGTGGTCTGGGAGACTCTGGGGGCTCTTTTGAGTAGGCTGCAGATCATATGGACTTTTAAACAAATGCAATAAAGTGCTGCTGGTTGGCCTTTGAATGTGTTCGGGAATTTAAGATAAAAGTAACACAAGCTACGTGTGGCCACGGACGGTGTCAGCCCCAGAGATCTTTTTTGTATTTTCTTTTGCTTTCTAGTTCAAAGAAACTCGTTAATGCATCGAGAAACATACAGCATGTGAATATGTTATAAGCAGAACTGTGACTCGTGTTTGCATTCCAGTAGGAAACATCAAATCAACAAACTAAATGCTGGTGAAGTACCTGGCTATGTCAGCCATATCAAAGTCAGGGAGTCAAGGTTTCGTCTCCCAGGACATTACACTGTCTGACTTCCTGTCTCACATTGCTGCCCAAATTATAGTTCTAAGAAACTAAAAGCTGAAAACATCATCTGGTAAACGGAAGCAAATGTCACTGTCTGTGAAGGTTGAAACCGGCAAAGTCGAGGATTTTGACAATCATACATAATGAAAAATGAGTTAGAGGCCAACAGATCGAAAGATGATGATGGTTAATGGCTTTGGGGCGTGGCACATCCTGAACTGGAGAAGAGGCGCTTTTCATTGGCTGACGGATTGTTTACTTCATACTGTACACACGTATTTGTAATCAACATGTTTTTACATCTATAAACGTTTATACTGTAGTACACATCGTAGTCGGCGGCCATTTTATGGGAAATGTTTCCAACGAACAACCGTTATAACGTCCGGATTCGTCATGTCCTTCGAGATACGTTGTCACGAGGTTCCACCATACCAATGATTTTATTCACAACAGCCAAACACGTTCTTGCGCCCGGAGCCGATTGAATCCACTTTCTGATGTCATATCAGAGATACAAGGGAGCAACAGCTAACAATGACAAATTTCCGGGACGAGTTTCATTGAGCCGAGTTTTACGTAAGGATCTGAAGCTTTGCTCTGCGACAATCTAGGGCATAGGTGTCAAACTCAGCTCCTGGAGGGCCGCTGTCCCGCATGTTTTCCAAGTCGCCTGTTGCAACACACCTGATTCAAATGATCAGATCATCAGCAAGCTCTGCGGAAGCCTGACATTGAACCTGCTCATTTGAATCAGGTGTGCTGCAACAGGGAGACTTGGAAAACATGCAGGACAGCGGCGCACCAGGACCTGAGTTTGACACCTATGATCTAGGGCATCTTTGATTTAATACTGGGAGACGACTTTGTCAATCAATTCTTGTTTGAGTCGAAGCTCATTAAATGTGATCATTCTGCTCAGTTGGGCAATGTAGAACTTTGTTCTTTTATTTAGAACCTATCCACCCTCTCCACTTCTCAGGTGGTTTCCCAGAGGGGCATCCAAGTGTCTGAAATTTTACCCATCTCCCCACTCTCCCTCACGCCAGAGACATAATAACATTTAGAGAAGAACACAACTCGTCCTTGGTAGGGCATACTGTTTTTGTTTGGTGACATAACACTGAAGGGATTGTTGTAACATAAGAGACTTTGATGGATGAAAAAGCTTCAAGTGGAAATAACAGCAGGGCACAATGACGACAAGGACCAGACAAAACCTTGACTTTCAGTAAATGCCATTGAGGTGCCAGATGGGACCGAGACACACTTATTGCCTTGTTTGTTTTTGCTGTTGGATTTCTTCCGGCATTCCGTACTCACCGCTACATCGTATTTTGTTCAGGGTCACATCTGAACTGGAACCAATCCCAGTTGACTTTGTACGAGAGACGGGGGTACACCGCGGATTGTTCGCCGCCAATCTTTTAGACCTTTATGCAAACTTGCAGAAGATATTTCAAATGAAATGCACTTACCCCATACAATTGCCAAAGTGAAGTGAATCAATCTATTAAAAAAACAAAAACAAAAACTGTTTGTGTGTTGCAGAGGCGGAGACAGATTCCGAGGCAACCATCCATTATGTCATTGGAGCCATCTTGTACAGGACATTGGGCAATATTTTACCGGCACCAAAGTGAGTGGCGCTCATTAGATTCACTGTTCAAAAGTCATTCACAGCTTTCAAGCATGCCACTCTGAATGTTTTTTTTTTAAACTCCTGTCCTGAACTTTCTATTTGCTTTGATGCAACTTTTCACTTTGAAAACTTTTCATCGTGCAGCGCTCGCCTTGCATTTCTCAATACCTTTTCTATTTCTGTGCTCTTTCTTCCCTATCTAATTCCACGCAGCAATTTCTCATCCATCTTTCCTCGTATATTGTCCCCCTTGCTTATCTTCCCTCCTCTGCAAATGTTTTAGATCTACAAAAACTGCATTTCCCCCCGGATGCTTTTTTTTTTTTTTTTATCGCAGTGTATAAATGTCCAGTCAAGTTTGGAAGAGATGCGTGTCCTGATGTCGACTCTCAAATGCACAGACCCTTCATCTGGAGAAAACAAAATATCAGCTCATTGTCATCGTGAGATATGGAGTTTGTGTTGGTCTAGGTTATTTTCATTCAGTTCAGTCCAGGATCAGTGACAAACCATTTGTCTGTTGCACATTCTGTCCAGGAATCTCCTAACACCTTGCGATAGCTTTTCATTTTCCGCCATGTTCTGAATGTCGACATGCATCTTTCCTGCAATTGCAGTCAAACTGAGTCTCTTTTGTAGCCAACCTGCGGTGATCAACTCCAAGATCCTGACGGTGACAATACGACCAGAATTGACGCCGAGCGATCCCGTGGTGGTGGTGGAGCTTGCTACTCTTTTCAACGTAAGTCAAACAAGACGCTGCAGCAACTCGTGTTTGATGAGTCAAGCGGCGGAGGAAAAGACTGCACGGTATCTAAAGTGCTCCGAGTGTACGGCCCGAATCAAGGGGGACCTGTTTGACGTTCTGATATTGCAGAGTCCCTCAGTGCCTATTCCGTTTATATTGCATTGAAATGTGTTATGATAAATAACCCGCTACTGCGCTTTTTAGTGGGCACGACTGCAGGCTGGCAACTTCAATAAGGCGTCGGTTTCATTACACCGCGCTTGGGTGGAAAGGTGGACACATAATACGAAAAATAAATCAGAAAGTGTGGAGTCATTCATAGATTATGCAGTCTGCACAACACACACACACACACACACACACACACACACACGATTTTTGCGCCGTCAGCCAGGACTTTCTTGAAATTTCATTTCTGAATAGACGTAATTGTCTTTATCGGTCCTTAGATCGTCAATATTATCATACTGTTGTGCTGTAGGTTGCGTTGCACTTTAAAAATGGAATTGCTTTACGTCAAGCGTTTTATCGGCTTTGGCGTTTTAGATGACTTTACAAAACCCATTGACCACAACATTGGGTACCGCTTGCTGTCTAATCGTGTCACGCGAGACCTGACTAAGATTATAAACAAAACAACCCTTAACCAAGATAATAATACTCCGTTTTGATACAGGATATCAGAGCAGGTTTTTTTTCATCTCCCATCATACTTCCCAATTGTTTTGATCAAATGTAAGTATGTTGTCTCATAGTTTGCTCGGACCGTCCTTCAGCTTGGGATGAACTTCAGAGCAGAGGCTATTCTAATGGTGTGTTTTCCATTGTAAAGAGGCGGGTGGCCATGTTCCTCAGTTGTATTACACTTGGTGTTAACCTTGGCCAAAAGTAGAAACAGCCAGCTGCTGAAGCTGTGCCCAGAGAGCAGCTGCCCCAGGCTTCATTCTCAAAGGAGAGGTCGCGTCCTTTCTAAAAGGCGATCTTATTACGGTCAGATCATCCACTGGTTCCCTTCTACCTCAACGTGTGTGTATGTGTGTGTGTGTTTCAAATGGTAAGTAAGAAGCAGGAGGTCAGACATCAGAGCGTCCTGAGAGTGAACCCCTAGGCGATGCCAAATGTTATAGCCCTCACCTGTTCCTCTTGCCATCCTTCATCCCGCCTTGCTGTAGGGCTCCCCCAGCACAGCAGCCGGGTTAAGTAATTGAACTTTAATCTAGTTTGCTTTCATCAAAATGCATCCTCCAAGTGGAAAGCCTGACTGCCCCCCCCCCCCCCCCCCATCCAGTACTTTGCAGCTCATCTGATTAGCCTAAGATAGTCTTCATCAATATTCAGGCAGACAGTAGACCTCGCGTGGCTATAAAAAATACAAAGGGAATTATTTCTGCTTTTCAGCGCACCCCCGCGCAGCTGTTTGAATCAAATAAGCGCCGTTTTTGAGGGACATCAAGCAAGCAGATGCAACACATCTGCACTGTGGGAGTATGCTGCTGTCAATCCAGCCGTGATGCACAGTCAGGCACGATGTGCTCTGATTGATGGCTGAATACTAACGTGCATCCATGCTCTCCGATACACACCATGGCGATGTCTGATGTCGGCGGTGGCAGTTTGCATGCGAGCCAGAGCCTTGTCATCCATCAATCTGGGTCGCCTTGCCTCTCATAAATCTTGCCTCATTCAGTCTTGACGAGTCCAGCCTGTGTCGATGCCCCCGGAATTCTCTTGTCCATGGAAGATTAGTTGTGAACTTTTTTTTTTTTTTATTCCTCCAAAAAAGGTGAGGCGACTTCGCGGCTTACTGATTCTTAAGACTCAGTCTTCACTGCACCTCCTTGCTCACATACGACCGTGTTTGTATTCAGAAGTCATTCTGCAGGGTCTCGCTAACTGATCAGCTTGTGAATAGTGCTTTTATACGGTTTGCCAAAAGGGGGAGCCCAAAGGCAAATTCCTCATAGAGACAAAGATTAGTATGCACGGCACACATTTTCCTCTTTATTGGTGTGAGTGTTGCTTGAGTAAAAGCTGCAAGGTTGATATCTCGTCTTGTAGTCATCCACTGATGCTAACCCCAACTGTTTTCAGTTCAAATCCTCACAATAGGTAACTAAGCGGGCCTTGTACCGGAAAATAATCAATAGGGATATCACCAGCGGAACAGGTTGTGATGAGTCAGTCAAAGTTATTGATCCTCGGATGGATACTTGGATGGATTATTGACAGTTCTGTTGTCTCATTTTTTTAAAAATCGATTGAGTGAGCAGTTCAACATCCATCCATCCATTTTCCAGCTGTCTTACACTCTGAACTGGTTGCGAGCCCATCGCAGGGGCACACATACACGAACAACCATCCACGCTAACAATCACAACTAAGGGCAATTAAGAGTGTTCCATGAACCTGTCGTGCCGACGTGCTAACCAGTCGACCGATGTGCCGCTCTCAACATAACATGATGAGTTGGCCACTGTTCATTTTGGTGGTCCTTTGAATTACCGTTGGAGCATCGGTGTCATTGTCCCATGTCTTGGATGGCTTACTCCTCAGGCTAAAGGCTTCATCGACTGCGATGGCACTAACCGATTATCTTCCCCTCTTGTCTTGCAGGGTACATCCGATGCCCAGTGTGTCGTGTGGGACTACGGCAACCCGTGAGTTACCCGGAATTATTTTTAATGGGTCCCTCAATGTGCGTACGCCGCAGTGCCGAGTCGATGCTTATCTCGTTTCACGCTGGTGTCCAGCCAGATTCGTTTGATTAATGGACCAAGGCCGGTTTAACGACGTCCCCCGCACTTCCTGTTTGTGTTAATTAAATGACGCAGTGTAAGCAAACACCATCCTGCCTGTGTGAAGAGTTCAAAAGTAGCTTCGCTCAGATTGCCTCGGCGGACCGGCGTTTTATTGGTGCTTACTCTCGCGTTTGCAATTTAATTTACTTGTAAGCTATTCATGTAGCATTTTGTCTACCCTTGTCGATGGTTGGTTGGACTTCGACAATACAGTCCTGTACCATGACAAGCATGTGGATGCCATTTTATCTACTGCCACTCACCCATTGAGTGTAATTAATTTTTTCAACTCAGTGACTGTCATGTAAAGAACAGTCTCTTTCCATCTTTTCTCTCACAGATCTTAGAATGTCACTCAATCTTGTTTCTACCGATGTATGGTTACAGTTGAGGCATTGGTACTTTTAAATTTAAACATAAATAACACACTGGCAAACTCTGAGGACTTAACACTCACACTCGGCCTCCCTAGATCTGATCTTTGTCGGTATTTACAGATCCGCCATTTCCTTCGGTGTAATGACTCCAACTTCCCACTTATACCGTCAATGTCCGCTATGGACACATTATTGGATAGCTCGATGGACCCTCCGACAAAAAACGAATTTTAAGAGTTAAAGACTGCTTAGCCTCACTCAAAGATGTATCTGTTCAAAAGATTAAAACATACTGGGAGAACGAATTGGGAATTAGTTTGGAGGAAATATGGAACACTGCGCTGCGGATGGTGAAACAAGAGTGTTTCATGTGCAAAATTAAGTGGGATACAATTTAAGCTCTTGTACCGCAGTCACAATTCGAAAGCAAGACTGGCAAATTGTGACCAGTGTCAAACCAGCCCCACCGATTTGACTCGCATGTTCTGGTACTGTCCAGCAGAGACTTCCTCCTGATCTATGATTTATTTATTTTCTTCCGCATTTTCCGAGGCACTTTTCCTCGACTTACAACCAACTGCAGCAATGGCCGTATGTGGTGTAAATTACCCTGCAATTAGTACAAGTCAAGGGTGCGTGGAGGTGAGGAGCTCTATGTAATATGTGACCTCAATTTGTATTATGTGAGGATTGTTAAAAAAAAACCTATATTTTATATCTCTAATGGCTGCTCTAATTTAGTCACTGGTGATTGTTCTTAATTTTGACTGTAGTTTGCTTACGGTCTGCAGTATTCAGAGTTCAAATTGTTCGGTGTGTTTATTTATTTATTTTCACCCTGAACATCCCCATATGTCGGTACCATCTGCTTCATTCTTTGTGCTCACATTCATTCCCTTTCTCCTCCAGTTTGCTTCTCTGCGACCTACACTGAACCTCTTCTTTCTTCCTTGCCTTGTTTTTTTCTTTTTTTTTTGAAAACAAGCAGATGAGTCACTTGTTGAAATACACTTGACACTTTTTAAAAACACTACATATAAAAACGATATCGTATGTTCCAATACTCAAGAATACAGCTCGAATATCATCTCCGCTTGTCTGAAACATGCACAGATGTATCGTCCCGTACTTCAGTCGACACGCCGCATCCCATTTCTAGCGAGTATCCAAGCAACCTGCCGCCAGACCAATGACGAAGGCAGAGTTGCAATGCGGCACGGGCAGCGACGCAGTCTCCTTTAAAACAGGAGGCATTAGTTACAGATAAATGTAATGCACACCACAGATGAGTGAATGGAGGACATTGAGCATGTGACAGGTCAGGGGTCATTTAATCCTATTTCTAAACGGCAGTATTTTTCAGTTTGATCTGGGATCAGCTGTTAAAGACCCGCAGAGTGAGCTTGGCCTCCACCGTCTGTCACTGCGATGATGGAATAAGGACTTGGGCAGCACAACATGCGGTCATTTCCTCACAATGGCACAGTTGACCACAGGCGTGCTTCCGCACAACACATTCTCCACATTTAGTGGGAAAACATGTCAATTTGCTTTTGCTAAATGAAAATGAGCATAGAGACCTCCAGCCTCAGTATATGATCGTGTCAGATATTATTGTACTGTGAACCAAACGTGTAAATGCAAAGTGGTCGGTTTTGTTCCCTGGCTCCCTCTACAGGTGTAATATGCAATTGACCTTTCTGGCGCAAATACAAGCCACGGCATTCAAACTGATTTGATGAAATGAAACCAAAATCTGTCATAACATTATCAACGTAAATATTATTGGATCGTTTTAGTCTGCAATAACGTTTGTACGATATTGAGCATTCACTATAGCCCTGACATGGGCTTCATATGAGCAGTTACGGACTAATTTGATCTATTCTAGACCATTGATTGCCTACTGGGGTCTCATGGGAAGTTCATTTTTGAATAGCAAATATGTTTTCAAGAATCAATCTATTCTGGTGACATATCGTCCCAGCCTGAACAGTTACATGATTTCCATTAAATGGCAGACGGTCCAATAAATGTGTATCCATCCATTGCCATTCAGAAAGCAGAATAAGTCACGACTTCCTGCGAGTCTATCTAGCTTTGCGTTCAATTAAACAGGCCCGGATTTCACACTAAGTGAATTTGTGAGTAAATTTAGAAGAGATCCTCATTATTTCAGTAATCAAACTTTTGCGACGGGCGCGGGGGAATTTCCCACTCTGTAAAATGGGTGCCTTGACTCAATAAAGGGTGGGGAAATGATTTTCGAAAGTAGGTGATTCTTATCACATGACCTTTATTCCAAAGCCAGGAGACCACCCCCATGCATTTGATGTCATTTTCATGTCCAATCAAGCTAACAGTTACGTTATCCACTGTTTTCCCAACCTACTCTCTCGGCATTAGCAAACACTTCTGGTGGAACACACTTAGCGTATTAGACGTGTATCAGCCAGCGGGGAGGGACGGACGGGCTGATGGGGATTGCTCCACTTTCCCATCTGACTGAGCAGAAGGGCTCAGAAGTGTGTCAAACAGCGAATCAGCGCATCAAGAGGGAGTCGGCCAGTAGAGCTTACGCGGGATCTGCCTCCGCAGGGCGTCTCAGATGTTCATTCCCTCACTTATCAAAACGGACTTTTGTGGTGCATGATCCTACGCTGGCTTCGTTCCTCCAACCGTGAACGATCACATTCTTGCTGAGGACCGACATTTTTATTTTATTTTTTCTTTCCTGTTGGCTTTCATGACTTTCAGCAGCTGCAGTTTGTTGGGATTAATTCAAAGTAGCGTATTTACAAGTCTGGGCCGTGACTTCCGTCTGTTGGTGGAACGCATGGATATACAGGCCTGTTTGCGCCTTTACTTTTCCGGATATCTGGATAACGCGCTGATGTGAAGACGGTCGTATTGGAGTTCTGTGACTCAGCCTCTGTTTTTTATGAGAATTACGCAATTAGTATTGACATTGGAAAAGTGGAAAATATGTTCTCCTCACTTTTGGATTTTGGAAATTTGGGATGGGTAAGTGATCTCTCCATACACACCAAAATCTACCAAGCACAGCGGTGTCTCTGTATACCGATGAATATGTAAAAGATGGATACGTGGAAGACAGTTTACATGTAGATTATCCTCTTTAATCTTGTGCTATTGGATGTGGGCTGAAAGGCCACGCTTGTCTCCAAGTAGCATCTCCGACCTCGCCGACTCCAGTGAAAATGTGCTTTTCTGCAAAAGCAATTTATCCAAAAGCTTCACAAAGATTAAACTATCGCACAAATCTTTGCTTTCAAATGATCAGTCATGACCGCACAATTATTAAATGTTTCCTTTCTCCTCCACAAGAGGATTGATAATCCAGTTTCCACATGAATCACTTTCTTTCGAGCCATATTGCCTGTCCGTGTTAATAGAGACTGCCGTCCGTTGCAATGTCAGGCCATTTATGGCCGTGGAAAACCGGCATCTCTGCTTTCTGGTTCATGCTCTGGTTTGCACGTCAGGAAGAAAGATAATCCCCGAAAAGAAGATTTGTAAATTAGCTCAGGGGCTGTGGAGGTCAATGACAAAGCGCACTGGTCGTAAGTGAAGCACGGAGAAACCGGCATTTCGAATGCGGCGAAACATTTTTATTTCATGAAGACGATCTGACAAGATCAGGTGTACAAAACCATTTTCAAATGGCGAAACGACACAATACATGTGTTACTTAACCTTACGACTATGCGATTGGCATGAGACACTATGACTATATATATATATATATATATATATATATATATATATATATATATATATATATATCGTGACACTCTTCCGTCAGCTTCATTTAGTCCAATAAATATTTCACTTTACAACATGGTTAACATTTAGAAACACAGGCTGTTCTGCCCTGTAAATAAACATCCTCGCAAGCTTCAGATAATCTCATGTTCTTCTGCTTCTAAGCTCCAGCAGTCTCGGTGAGAGACGACGGAAGAAAAATAAATAAATAAATACCACACATAGTCAATATGTGGGTCAAATACATTCATGGACGCTCATGAAACATCTTTGGCAGATGTTCTTGTGTATAAGTGTGCACTCTGCATAATGGATGTTATGAAGGCCTCGGTGCATGGTGTTGTCCTATGAACATTTTCTCCAAGTGTTTATTTCCCCATTGCATGTACGAGCGGAAAAGGCAAGTCTACTGTGCATGACCAGGGACACAACGCATTCTGGCATCCCATGCCTTTTGGTTATTACTGTCTTTCCAGCATAATTCTAGACAACTAATATGATTTATTTTTGACAAAGACTCTCAAGGAAACAGACACTTACTTAAAAAAATAATAATAATCAAAGATCAGGGGTTGTCGCACAATCAGGGGTGGAAAGCTTTGCAGCAACCAACTTGATATCATCCACAAGGGGAGATCTTGCAGTTACTTAGAAGCGTACTTTGTGCACGCTGATCTCTGGAATGTAAACCAAGTATGCTGAATTTAAAGGGGGTAAGGGAAGAAGTTTTGACTGGCCGGGAATCAATGAGTAATAATTACAATTATTGCAGGCTTCTCGTTCCCTCTCCTCCATGTCGATTATTGCTGTCTTGACTTCCTACGAACGGGTTGTAACTGGAAAGTAAATTCCTTGTGTTTATGTGTGTGTGTGCGTGTGTGTGTGTGTGTGGCACACAGTCAATAAATCTGATTCTGATTACATGTTGATTTTATTCCCTCTTGTTTCCATATATACATCTATGTAAACTATCCATACTAATGTATTAATGGGTCATTTCACATCAATTGAGTGTACAGTCAAACCTCGGTTAATCCGTTCCAGAAGGCTGTTCGAAAACCGAAATTGTTCGAAAGCCGAAACCACGCTCTTTTTAAAATAAAAATGTTTACTGAACACGTCTGCTCACAATGGAAAGCAACACGAGGAAACGTCAATTCCTCGTCTACCCGAGGAAGTGTCACTTCCTCATGTAAGGAGGGCGAGAGGCATAGAGGCATAAAAAACTCTAAATTTTTGGTCGAAAACCGAATTGGACGAGAACCGAGACGTTTGAAAACCGAGGTTTGACTGTACCTATCCAAGAGAGGAGAGTTATTTACGGCACATTCACTCGTGTCACACACAGCCCGAAAAGCATTTCAGACAACCTGCAAAATGGACGATTCCTAAAATGTATAAAGTATAAAGTGGAAGGCTTGCATTCGGCCTCATAAATCACTTTTGACAGTATTTGGCAGCATCTTAAATTAGCTAACGGTGTTAATCGTTAGCACATTAATGACTGCGTTCACGAACGATGCACCTGATATTAAATAGATCCTGGACTTTCTAGCCCCCAAAAAAGTCTGACTAAGGACTCAGTGAAAGTTGCATTGGATGGGAGCCTTTGGCAACATTATTTTTCCAGCGTTTACAAGCAACGCCCATAAAAGGGTTGCTTTATGGCAAATTTACCTGCATTGAGATAAATTCCTTTCATCTACAACATCACTTTTGAAATTTCATACCGTGTTTAACCTTTTTCTTTTCTTAATAGGGTGCAATTGGCTTTCATTGTGCTGCCCTTTCAGTCAAGAATCAGCGCCAATTTATTCTGTGTAGACATAAAAGGTCAATTTTTACTGGTTCTCAGAAGGTCGTTTTCCAACTTTGGCATCAACAGCCGCAACGCCGTTGACTCCCAAACAGTGAAAGTAACGTTGTAATGAATGGGTGCTCAGTAAAAATCGAAATTTGAAAAAAATCATTCCACAAGCGTATTGTAGTGGAGCTGCTGTTTGCCACTCAGTCCCAATTTGTTGGTTGTTCTGCGACTTTAGTCTGGCGTGTGAAAAAAAATATTGCTCGAAGAGTTGGATGGATTGCCATGACATTTGGTGTAGACATTTATGGTCCCCAGAGGAAAAAGGATGACTGCCTCTGTGAGGCACTGATGTTTTATTTAGCACAGCAATCAGGTGAAAGGTGTTTCTCCAAAATTCAACGTTTGAAATATTTCACCAGCCTGATTATCACACAGACTGACGTTCTGAATATGTCATGTCTCTTTAACAGCTCAGCTGAGGCAGATACTGGTCATGTTAAAATGTTTCCCACATGGAAGAATGCACTTAATAAATACATAAATAAATAAATCATCCACAAGTGGAGATCTTGCAGTTCCTTATACGCGTATCTGTGGGGGGCAATGTGGCATGATGATTGTTGTTTGCACTGCGCATATCCTATAATAGAGAATGCAGGTGGCTACTGACAACTCTTGTTGTCTTGTTGTCTGGTTGAGAGGGAAGAAATTTCATCTGTGCTGTATGTTGCACATACAGCGCATTTGACAATAAAGTTGCACTTGACTTGATTTCTGGACACGTTTTAGCCGTCACGCCAATGTGAAGCTGAAACAAACATTTTGAAAATGTATTTTCAAAAACTAGGATTTGTTGACAAGCTCAAACTGCACACTTAATCCCCGTGTACACTGACAGATAACTGCCGAGAACAATGAACCGAACGCTAACATCCGTTTAATAAAACAACAGCTGTGAAGATTATCACAGTGCAATCAACCTGCTCATATTTGACGTGTGCTGTACTACGACGGTTGCAGCGTACATTTGAGATCTGAGGCTGAAAAAAACCAAACAGAAAAAATACAAATACAAGAAACTGCACACCTATTCCCGATACAAAGATGAGACCGCAGGACTGATGTATGTGGAAATGTTGATTTCCAGAATGTAAATAAAAAGCATGCTAACATACTTGAAATCTGGAAAATAAAGTCTTTTGAAGCAATACATACATCTATTAGGGACCCCGTATGCAATTCGATTTGGCAGATTTGACTGTGTAGTTAAAACCGTATTCCCCTGCTCTCCTCCTGTCTGTCTCTTCTACTCGCACGCCCGACAAACTGTCCGTCGGCTGTCATCATTTACCTGCCTCGGCTCTTTGAAGTATCAATGTGCAGATATGGATGAATAGGGATTCAAACGCAAGTCATAACTCAAGTCATAACATAAGGAGATGACTGTTTGTGGATCCATCCATACTTTTCTTTGCGTGAATACCTTGGTGTGCACACATACTTGGGGGATTTCATGTTGAGAGAGTCTTATATCGAGTGGCATGTTGTATTTGAGCACCGACAGCCCAGAACCAAAAAGGATGTTAAGTTTTGAGGCCAAGATGCAAGAACCATACTCCTCTTCGGTTGAGGAGATTTCTATCTATCACTGCCAGTGTTTGATTGGACCTTGATAACATGTCATCATCGGTCCATCACGAGAGCACATACCGACTCGAGCTATCCAGGATTTGTTGGCTTCATTTTAGTGCAGCGAACGGGACGTGGAAGAGACACCCCGTCCATCTGTATTTATAGTCTCAGATCTAATTGAACAGATTTGTTTTATCCTCACTTCCCAAAAGTGAATGTGATACAGAGAAGGGAGCTTTGCCCTCGTAGCCGAGAGGAAGAGATTTCCTGAATTAGAAGAGCACGGAAGCAATTGTATTTCAAACATTAATAAAGATATTGTTCAAAAGGAATACCTCCTTGACTCTCATGTTGCGCGATGGGAGAAAAAAAAAAGAAAAAAACCCACGCAGGGAGGCAGGAGAAGCAGAGTGTACCGAACAACAAAGGTAATCTAAACACAAATAGAATTCTGACACTGACAGTTGTTAGGCGGAAGACGGTTCATCCCCTGAGACTCTTTGTCCCTCCTTCTCTCCCTCCTAGGTGAACATACACTCGTGTGGCCATGTGATACTCACAATCCCTGTTTATGTCCCCCATGCCATCCCCTGACCACCACCCCCCCCCCCATTTCTCCCCACCTCCAGGGAAGCTGGCGTTGAAAACTGGGGCACAGAAGGCTGCCAAACGCTCACATCAACCACTGTCCAAACCAAATGCCTGTGCAGCAGGATATCCACCTACGCTGTGTTAGCGCAGCAAGCTAAAGAGCCGGTGAGTCACCGCTGCATAATCTGATGGACTCTCTGGGATATGGGGGTGGGGTGGGGGGTAATTAGGCACCTACTACCAAGGGTCAGGTCAGTGAGCCGTTAGCGTAGAGTAAATTTAGATGGCATTGCTGTTAGTTGGATTACTGCAGCGGACTTCAGCTTCTTGTCGTTATGGTGCGAATTTGATAGATGATGCAGGTGAAGTTTAACTGCAAAGTGTCTGATTAAAAAAAAAAAAAGGTATGCATTATAACAAGCACCTCACGCCTGCAAATTGAATGCTGCCACCATTGTTAAATATTGTCGCAGGGGCAGGTTTCATGCAGCCTTGCAGTTATCAAAACTGATTTTGTTCATTTTTTTTTTTTTAATATCTCAAGTTTAGTAAAGGTCACTTTTTGGTGTGCATGTGATGGATGAGAAGAGGCGTCAAGAGGACAGCCAGTATTTTATCGGGACTGTATGTGTTTTTTGCCTGAGGTGCAAAACGTGCTATAAATAGTTCCCATAGCTTGTGGCGTGTGTTTGACATGATTGAAAAAGGCTTTTAAGTTGTTTGAGGGGGGGGACGTGTTCTTATAGATTGACCCACTCTCTCATTGGGTGCTAATAGACTTTCCAAAGACCTGACAGCACTATGCTTTACTTCCTCTGACTGCCAGCTACTCTTTCCACTGTCCACCAAGTCCTATTTATCTAATGGTGTGTTTCCATTCCCTTTTTTTTTTTTCTAAACCGCCACTTTTCACCTGCTTTGTTCCCCCACCCCCCAACCCACTTTGTGCAGTTACTTCTTACTTCAACATTCACAAAACGTTCACCGCAGTAAGACTGCACTCCTCGAGACTGGCAAAAGACGCAGCATACGTGCATTTGTGTGCATGTGGGATGGCAATCGGCTGGCAGTTTGCCAGCGTTACGCCCCTCTTGATGCTTAAAATCGAGCCAGACAGAAACAGATCCATCGAGAGTAACTACAGGTGTCATGCGGCTCCAAAAGGAGATTGTGGAAAATTCTGTACAAACAGAAGAGGCACAAAGGTGTCAATTTGGAGAGAACATTAAAGAAAGTACAGAGGAAGAAGCCCAGAACGAGTCGAAAGACTTGCATTTTTGCCGCAGTAATTAATAATGTATCAGTCACCATGGTAAAGATCTTCAAGCTTGAGTGGAGAGCTATCAACATTAAGAACATTGCCTTATTGAAAAAAAAACATGCACACAAATATATACATATGAGTACATCCCAGATCAGGGGTGTCAAATTAATTTCACATTGTGGGCCACATACGGACTCTGTAGATGTCAAATGGGCCAAACCATTAACATGATACAGCACATTTGACAATAAAGTTGTATTCAATTCAATTTAATTCAATACTGTGCTATGAATCACCAAAATCTCATTGCTTTCCTTTGTTTTGGTCTCAAGAAGCATTGATTGGCGCTTTCATGTCATTTGCTGCGTTGGGTCTATCTCGGTGACGGACTGAGACTGCTGTTTTCGTCCCCGGTCAAAACAATGGTGTCTTCTACTGTGATCAAATCAGTGTGCCCCCCTGTCAGATAATCCACGAATTGCATTTTATTTAAAATATTCCTTCTGTGTCTTTAATGCATTTTATGTTTCAGTTTTAAAGGATCCCGCGGGCCAGATCGAACCTCCTTGGGGGTCAGTTCCGGCCCGCGGGCCGTATGTTTGACACCACTGTCCCAGATAATCCAAACAATGTGTTACTTTTAAACATTGTGCAGTTTTCCGCATTTTAGGCATACTAAGTGACTCCCTCACGTCTCGTTTTCATGACACAGAATATTGAGTGTTCATTTACTCTCCATATTTTTGAAGGACACATTATTCGGGGGACATGCCTATGAACCGGTCAGTCAGGATCAGGACAATGTTTTATCTGAACAGGACATTTGGGACAATCCTGTGCTTTTGTGTTTGACAGGTTTGTCTCAAGCAATGTCCAGAAAGCAATCTATCAATGAGTTGGTTTAGGAAAAACTGGAAAAGCTTCTTGGACTCTTCAAACTATACTCAACCATTATTGTCAACCTGGCCGTGTGCGATGCATGAACTAGGACAAAAGAGCAAAAGGACCTTGACTTTGGGAACAACCCATGCAAGCCAGTACCAGGAGGCACGGGTTAATGCCTTTGCGTCAATGCCACTCAGTGGGGAGCCGCTGCGATCAGCACTAAGTGCTAAGTGTCGCTTTAGGGTTCTTCACAGTAAGCTTTCAATTTCAGCTGAGATTGGATATTCTCTTAAACCAAGCGCGATTGACTGAATTAATTAGGTAACGCATGACACTTTTCGGGTCCACGCATGCAAGCCCAGACAGCCGCTTTTGTGCAGCAGTCGAACATATCATGAATTCAGAAGCCACAGACACACACACACACATGCCGTCCTCTGACTTGTCCGTCATTGCAGATTTCAGTCTTGACGTTTAGCGCAAGACAGTGCGAGTGACAAGGTATAGCTTGGGTGTGAGGATTAACCTCGATATTTAATTTTTTTAAAAAGCGGAAGGGTGGCGCTAGGGGTGATTGAGAAGCCGCGCTGCCCATCACAAGCCGTTTCCAGCGGAGTGAAGGATCGCTAGTTCATCCTGTTTACCTTGCATAGCCTCTGAGATTTCAGCGTGTGCGCCGTGTGGATGCGTTTCCCTGTCGAGAATGTCTATCGCCAAGACAAGACTGAGAGGAGAAACAAAGGCGCGAGCAGAGGAGCTGATTGATTAAGGTCATGCCGCTGTACAATAAAGCGAGGCAACTGACTTTCCCCAAATGCCTGCTGCGGAAACGATGTGTCTCTGACTCATTGCCTCAAGGCATCATGGGATTTTGCGTGGAAGGAGTTCGTGGCTTTATGAAAGCCAGTCGAACAATTTGGGCCTACAGTTAAATCAAGTGAGTTTGATCTCCACGCTTTATATTGTCGGTTTGTGTGGACACAAAACTGATTGTTTTACAATTATGAAGAGCAACCAACTACTGAGTCTGGTCTGGTCACTCCTCATTCGTCGTCTTCGGCTGGCGTTATTGTTACTGTGGAGGTTTCTGTGGACAGTCGAACCTCGTTATGACATGCCTCGAGTGACATATCTGTAAGTTATAACGGTAGTTTGTTGTAAACATTTCCAATAAAATGGCCACCAATGACCACATACAATACGGGATGAACATTTGTAAACCTGTCAGTTATAAATATGTGTATACAGTCTGAAGAAAAAATTCCCGTCGGCCAATGAAAAGTGCCTCCTCCAGTTCGGGATGTGCCGCACCCCAAGGCCATTTACGATCATCTTTCAATCTGTTGGCCTCGCACTATGCCATGATTTTGTCGCCATTACGGATGATTGTCAAAATGGTTGACTTTGCCAATTGGCAGTCGCGGTTGAGCTTCTTCTGGAAGACTCTCTTTCGAAAGTATAAGACAATCTTACAGACAGATTTGCTTCTGTTTACCAGATGTGTTTTTAGACCATTTGCTCAGGGACCGCACCGTTTTTATTTTTTTTCCTGCGATTTCGATCAGTCCTCCCAATGTGATCAAAATATTGAGTCATGTGATGAATGGAATAGCCGAGTGAAGTAAAATGTCAGAATAAGTCACAACTGGGAGTGACGGCCATTTTAGGATGACCTGGTTTGGGAAGAAGGAGGTGGGGAGAAAAAGGAGGATTGGACACTGTGATCGGCGCGAGTGGGGCAGCAGAGGGATGTTTGTGAGCGACGCTAAGTAGGTTATACTTCCTGCGCTGAAAATAT
Source organism: Hippocampus abdominalis (assembly GCA_018466805.1). Taxonomy (NCBI): domain Eukaryota; kingdom Metazoa; phylum Chordata; class Actinopteri; order Syngnathiformes; family Syngnathidae; genus Hippocampus; species Hippocampus abdominalis. The sequence continues at coordinate 2,700,381 of CM031713.1, read as the reverse complement.
CTGTCTTTTCCATCTCATGGTAATCAGACAGGCTCAGGAGAACTCGGTCATATACAGCAGAGGCATGCATACCTTCTCATCTTATTAGGGGGTCTCTAACGTTGTTTTGTTTTCTCTCTCTGTCTCACACACACACACACACACACACACACACGATATTAAGCAAATAAAAATCTAAGCAAATACGGGGTGCAACTGCAACGATACATTTGCATGACATTGTAGCCTGTAGCCCAATTTGTATTTGCTTCTTTGTACTGTCGCATAATGAAAATCGACGCATAATCACATCACCCTCATAACCTAACTAATTAGGAAAACACGGTCGAACAAATTGACGCAATGAAGAGCTGAGGGACGATTTGTGGATATAAGTAGGGTAATTTACACAAGCGAGTAGGTTTTTTTTTGTTAGTTTTTTTTAGCCTCGTCCGTTAGAGGGTAATTTAAGAGTAAACGTATCCCAACCTTGTGTACTTTCATATTCGATCCACCGACCCGGTAAAACATTGACATATCCGGCAATTAGCAGCAGCCGCAGCATTAAGCACACCTACGCATGCCACATTATATTTGTTGTCGTGGTGTAGCAGCGCATTGCATCATAATTCCAGATCTTGTATTTTACCTGCTGACATGAGAGCCAGCCATTTGGAGGTAATTCAGTTTACACTGAAGCACGACGGACTCACTATCCGGTACTTGTGTGCAATACATGGACATCACTTAATTCACTCTTCTCTCAGGTCCAACATTATTCTAAATATTTGCCGGCGGTAGAATATAAATTGAGGGAGTTTTGATTTTGCAACTTTGCCCAATGTGTTTGTGAGCGTATCATGTTGATATTGCAGCCTATTCCGCTCTCCTCTGGAGAAATTGCCTTCCTTTGATGGGCATGGGGGCGGAGGGGGGGTGAGGTATAACCAAAAAGGATAGCTTTGACGCTCTACTTTTCTTTCCTTCTATATGTTTCCTCTCTCACTTGCCCTCCAATTCTTGGTGCTGAATTTTCTCAACTCATCTCGAGCAGATATACTCACGGGCATCCGGCCTTTCAATTACATGGTGCACGTACGCACACACACTGCGCTCCTTTATTTGCATTAAGACACCTCGTGGTGCTTGTGTGTGTGTGAGATAAATCTTGATGAAAGAGACGGCGAGTCAGCTGAGGGACTAAACTGTGATTGAGAACTCAAACACGGCCAAACACGAAACCCATTTTGTAGGCAGCAAGGTGTATAGTGTCCTAACGACGCCATTTATTTTCTGGGAGGGAGGCCAAGCACCATAGCGAGAAGAGCAAAAGCCAAGCCTACTGGAGCCATGTTTATAGGCTGCTACCATTAACAAGAATGTCCAAACTTTTCCACCCCTTCACTTTCCTCTCCTATCTGGGTCTTCAGGAAATGGGTCCCACCAGCATGCCCTCGGTGCCCCTGATGGTGGGCTGCGGGGTCTCCTGCTCTGCTCTGCTCATCCTGCTTCTTATCTATGCTGCCTTCTGGAGGTATTTGCATGTTTTGTTTGTTTTTTTTCTTAATGCAACATTGTGTGTAGCCATGCACCATGTTTCGTCATGGCAGAAGTCGATCTATGGACATCCATCATCGTCTTTTTTTTTTTTCTATCCTGTAAGGTATATCCGCTCCGAGAGGTCCATCATCCTGGTGAATTTTTGCCTTTCCATCCTGGCCTCCAATTTATTGATTTTGGTGGGACAATCACAAACGCTTAGCAAGGTATGGCACAATGATACAGACACAGAAATACAAACTGTATGCATGGGATCGATTTCCGACACTGTTTGGTCGCCATTATAATGAACCCATGACTGTAATGATATACGGGACTTGATATATGAGATCGCAGCATGCAAAGGAATATGATATACAATAAATCATATTTTCCCCTTTAATATTAGAGTCGTATTAGAGTTCCATAATGCTTTCTGTTCCGCATCCGTTTAGGGTTCGGTGCGTCACATAAAAGGGAAGGAAATCACTCTCGGTCCCCAAGAGAGTGATACAAAAAAAAAAAAAAATACTTGGTCCGAGGTAACAAGGTAACAGGTTCAATAAAAAATAAGCCCAAAGGCAAAAAGGTACAAAAGCGCTATTTACACTCCACAAAGGATCTTTAAACTTGGTGCTCCACTTTGAAAGGTATTGAGATGCATTTCGAAACATATTTTATTGGCGAGGTATCTCTCGGAAATGCAATCGGCACATTGACAACTTCATTCAAATGCGTATGAAATGACGACAAAAAAAAAAAAAGTCAGTGCATCGGACTCTCACGAATCGAACCGTGATCTCACCGAGGACGACTGAATCGAATCGTTCCACTTTCAAGTCGAGCCGTCCTTGAGTCTTTTCGTAACAGACGTACCGAAAACCGAATGGAATCAATCATCACGTACTTTTAATGGCCATCAAAAAATGCCGCATTCTAACATCAACTCAACCCCTTCCCCCAAATCATTCTTGGGTTCCGTAAGACTTGTCTATGAAATCTCCATACAACGGTACGCTTACCAGCGGGATCTTTTTGGCGTTGCCGCCATTTTTTAATTTTTTTTAATAGGCAGATATTCACAAGTGGGTCAGGGCGTTTTAACTTGTTCATTAGTTTTGTTTGTATTCTATAGATATGCGTTTTCTCTCTCCTTAGGGCCTATGTACCGTGACTGCTGCCTTTCTTCATTTCTTCTTCTTGGCCTCTTTCTGCTGGGTGCTGACGGAAGCTTGGCAGTCCTACCTGGCGGTCATCGGCAAAATGAGGTCACGACTCATTCGCAAGCGCTTTCTGTGCCTCGGCTGGGGTGAGTCGAACCCACGAGCGCAACACTGCGCATAAATGACCACGTGGTTATTTTTGCATTTGACGAGAGCTACTTTGAACTTTTAAAATGGCGTTGTGGTCAGATTCTTTGATTCAGAACTTGGATTTCATTGCAAGTCGTTTAACTGGTAGATGGAGCCAGTTTACAATCCTAACAAACATGGCTGCTTATCACGGCCGCTATTTGAGGATTGTGTTTGAGGGTCTATGACGTTCTTAGATCAGAGAAAATAGACCTTTGCTTGGGATCCTTTTGATCCATATGAATGACACTTATAAATGCGAAAGACCGAACATATTGAAATATCCTTCTCCAAAGCGTGGGGACGCAAACCGGGTTGAATCATGGATACGAACCTGAAATAAAAGCAATTTTCTTTTGGTTTATCAACTTCTCTCAGAAAAATGGGCCCAGTGTTGCCGCCGCCTGCTGCTACGCCGTGTTGCTTTTTCCCAATTATCGCAGAGGGTCCGATCGCAGAGGGTCCCTACACTTGACCCAAGAACCAGTCGGTCTCATTTCTTCCAAAGCTGACAAACAAGCAACTTAAAGCTGCCACAGGAGACAAAATGAGATTGCTGCCATGAAGTTTCCATTCATGGATGTTTCCTGTGTTCTTTGAATTGATGTTTTTTTCTGCCGGAGAACGCGCTTTCATCTTGCCTTTCAAGATGCACCGAAAAAGGAGACGCGGCGTGAATCTCGATACTGCCCTTCTTCATCAGCCCGCTGATTGTTCATTTGATTTGGCTCCACTTAATAGCATTACCGGCGTGCTCGAGTATTCCTCCTCCAAACTTCACGTTAATTGCCTCCACTTTCCTCACATTCGCCATCACGCTTGACTGTGATGTAAAAGCTCTTCTTTCGCTTCCGCACCGAATATACAAGCTCTCATCGGTATGCCAGAGTCAATTGCGAATATCCGCGAGGATGCTTTGATGACACGGATACAGACTGAGCTGTCGCTCTGTGATGGGAGGCAACCGATGGAGAACACGGTGACAAAGACATTTGACGTAAAAATGTTAGATGATTTCCTTGCCATGTGGGGAAATTGTTTCCAGCATAATGTGTAAAATCTCAATTTGCTGAATTTTTCATTGAATTTAAACACCCCCCCCCCACACCCGCCACCCCCAGCCCCTTCCACTCCACATTCCCCGGCCCCATACACTCAGCCACCTATTATTAGTACAGTCATATCTCGGTTTTCGACCATAATCCGTTCCAGAAGGCTGTTCAAAACCCGATTTGTTCGAAAACCGATTTGTTCAAAAACAAAAACCACGCTCTTTAAAAAAAAAAAAAAAAACTTTATTGAACACGTTTGCTCACAATGGAACGTCACTTCCTCGTCTACCCGAGGAAGCGTCACTTCCTCGTGTAAGGGAGGCAAGAGGAGTCAAGTGGCGCATTCAAGTACGCTCAGTTTGGCCGAGAAACCAATTTTCGGTCGTAATCCAAGGATTAAGAAACTAAAAAAAAATGTTGGTCGAAAACCAATTTGGTCGAGAACAGAGACATTCGAAAACCAAGGTTTGACTATTATTTTTATTATTAATAGGGCAGGAACTCTTGCGTCAACGTGAACGTAAGCAGGGACGCTTTACCATGACGTCATGACGTCGCGCCTACTTGGCTCTTTGAAGCCAAAGACGTTCTTCGTAAGAACTCGTTAAGCGCCAACTAAGCGCAACACCAGCCCTGGCGCCCAAAGAGCACCAAGTTTGTTTCGGTGGAAAAGGGCTCTCTTGTTGCCTTCATTGTACTACAGGAATGTTCGAGGTCAATCAACACACGATAAGATCTGAGCGACACCGGCAAGGTTTTTTGCATGGACATCACCTGCTCACTTCATTCCACTTCCTATTGATCCCTATGGTCTAATCAGCCACCTCGCTGATGGACTTCCCTGATAAGAAAGGAGGCAGGATGTATAGTACAAATGTTTGTAGAGTCAAGATATCGACTGAAAGCTACAGAAAAGCATGACAGAATTTTGCAGCAACGCCTCCTATTCATGAAACAGTCAGCCGGAGTAGACATTATCTGCCGCCCAACCCAATTTTGCAATTTTCTCCATAAAATTATGCAATGGAATTCCCTTACAGCAGAAACAGGATCCGGGGTTGGCTTTTGAGAGCAATGCATGCGCGACCTATTGGTTGGTGTTTCCTGGGTTCCGATTGTTGTCGAATTAAACGGTTTCCACACTTTTTTGGAGATCGGCCGGGCTCCCTGCCGACTTATTTGGGAATGTCTCTTGTTCTAATTGCTTTGGTGGCCATAATCACAGCATCTTTAAATACGTGGAGATTTTACAATCAAGCTCCTGCTGGGCCATGGTGTCACTATGGGACACCCAGTCTCATACTTGGTCTCACACACACCTTGATTGACATATTTCATGCATGTGTTTTGAGTACCAAATGTAATATCTTCTCAACTTAATATGTACGGTGCATGCGTGTCTCAAATGACTTGCAGAAAATGTTCCTATTTCGTACAAGTGAATCGCTTGATGTCAGACATGAAAAACTGTGAAAATGGGATGCGAGCCAGGTTATTTATGGGCGCAGCATGACCTCTGGCTCAGGGAGCGCTACCAACCTACAAATAAAATAAGTTGAAAACATCACGTAGCTGCCGAAAGCAGACGATTGAAAGGGTTCACGTTCTTCTCGGAGAATCTAATTAAAACGAGTGTGTCATCGTTTGGGATTTATTTCTCTTTGCCTTGCAGGTCTTCCAGCCTTAGTTGTAGCAGTGTCGGTCGGGTTCACCAGAGCGAGAGGCTATGGCACCGCCAGCTAGTGAGTACCGTGTTCTCGCCCTCTGACCGACGCACCAGTACAAACTAAATTTTTAATGTCTTGGGTGTCTACATATGCATCGTAAAATAAGTAGGAGGAATTTAAAAAAGAACCACATTGTAGGACTGGCAAGTAACAACCCCAAACTTGTCCATTTTGTTTGAACTGCGGATGCAATGAACTTTACCTCTGCCTAGTTTGGAGAGAATTAACATTCTCGGGAGTGGTAGAGAATGAAAAATGCTCCGCAACGCTTCACGCTACTTGAACTCATCGTTTCCAGATGGCATTTTAACCATCAGGAGGTTCAATAAGGAGACATCAAATGAAAGAGCGCCGTAACATTTATTGTGATTGAATGAAAATGGCATTTAGATCAATCCCACCCCACACCCCCACAGCGATGCATCTTCATTAGAGTTAGGCTCGTGCAAATAAGCGGGAGGTGGAATCCTCAGACACTGGTTTGTGCTAGAACAGAGGCAGTAGACGGATCGTCACAAGTAGATCTCGACCCGCGTTCCCTTTGAGGCGATGTCGCCTCGTACAAATGAGCAATCTCGGAGAAGGCGACACAGACGGAAAGATCAGTCGACTGACTGACTGACTGCAATGCAGAAACACTGATCAGATGCAAAGGAGATGCACCGCTTGACTCGACTCAGTCAGAGATTATGTAACTAGCTAAAAAAAATACGACTCGGGGGAGTATCAGAGCTAGAAATAAATATGTCGACTGGACATGGAGAAGGACCCTTTGACCTGAGCCGTAGCATCTGGCCCAAAATGTAAAACTATGATATTTTTTCGTTTTGTTTGCTTTTACAAAAAGAAACAAATAAGGGAAATATGAAGTTTTATATCTTGGGATTCATAACGACAGCATGAGAGGCTGAGGGTAGAATTTGCATCCGATAGCTCAGTTGTGTGATACGTGTCACTCTTCTCTTGTAGTTGCTGGCTATCCCTTGAGGGGGGTTTGCTTTATGCCTTTGTTGGACCTGCTGCCGTCATCGTATTGGTGAGTGTTCTATTCTATATATTTTGAAACATATGGGAAACAAAAAATCCTAGTTAGGATTGGCAAGGGATGACACATGGTCACAGATAACCACCTTCAGCATCACACACACACACACACACACACGGAATTGTATCTCACTTGGCCCACGACTCAGACGTCCACAAAGAAAACAGAACCCACTGGGATTATTATGGCAGTCAGCATCAGTCAAGATGTATATTTTATGACTGCGCAACTCTCTTTCAATATAGTCGCCTGCTGCAAGTGCGATTCCCGAAGGAGTCCCAGGTTGCAGTTTTTCCCCCATTCTTAAAACTCTCTTGACATCACAAGCATGGTTCCGACGACCAAATCCATGCCTAGTCGTCGCTGAATTGTCCACAACCATTGCAATCAAATATGTATGGAATATTTCAGATTAGAATCTATTTTTTTATGACATGTGCATTAATACTCCACCGCACCAGACACTTTAAAGCGCTCAAGGACATCTGCATAATTGCACACTTTTTGTAAACAAATACTGCTACTGGTCACTTTAAAATGGTTCAATGATTTTCTGCACCAACTGTTATAGTATTGTATGCTACCACTGATCATTTTAGCTCTGCTTAATACTTTGCACTTTGTCTCACAGTTGTCACTGTACTACCGCACTACGGTTCACTACATTACGAAATGTCCTTTCATACTATTTGGCATGTCCTTGTTTATGATGAGACTAATGCAGCGTGTTATACCGGAGTCAAATTCCTTGTGTGTTCTACATACTTGGCCAATAAAGATGATTCTGATTCTGATTCTGATTCTGATGCTGGGGTTGGCAATGATTTTTCCCTGGCGGCCAAATGAGAAGCAGAAAATAATGTGGAGGGCCGGGACGAAAGTTTGAAATCTACTCCGGTTATCGATTCTATTTCTACGTTGAAATAAGTAAATTACATTGTTTACCACAATGTCTTTGTATGCCACGAATCATGCAACAATTCATAACATTTTTGTCCCAACTGCCAAACATTGCAGGAAAAAAATTATCTAAGCGAGCATGTTTCAGTGTTCTGTTTTTTCTTGTTCAGTGAGATAAATCGAACCCCAGTTGAGCTTCTAGAATGAAGAATCTAATACTGATTAAAATAATAATAGAAAATCTGGATTCAGCGGTGGTCCGTGCCGTCCCAACAAGATGCTGCTGAGAGAGGCAGATGTCGAGCATTGACTCTTCCCACACAACCCAACTTCTAATTAATAAACCAGACCTCAGACAAATAGCAGATCAAGATTAAGCCAGTACTCAGAGTTGGATCCACACATACCGAACCTGACACTGGTCCCTGCGCAATCTGGTGTGTTGTCAACTGCGAGATTAAAAAAATAAATACATTTTAAAAAACAGTTTGGAATGTTTGGAGTGGAATTAGGACAGCCAACAGCTGCTCGAAAATCGGGGAGGAAAAAAAAAACAAGGCACATTTTTGTTTTTCTTGTGGCGATGGGCAAAATGTCATGGTGTGGAGTCAAAGTGGGCGTGGAAAATGTGGTAAAGTCTCGTTTCCATCACTTTTATGTCACGCGACCAGGGGAAACTGACGCCTCGTTTGGGGCGATGGTGTAGAGTTGAAAAAAGTTGCGTGACCGAGAGAGAAAAAGTTCATATATAGTCAGTTCAGTTTCTTATCTCAAATACAAATTGCAACAGTACTGTAGGGTCCTTCATGTTCATGGAATTTCTTATCTCATCAGTTCATACAAATGCACTGCAACAGTGACCACGACTCGTCAGGCAGCAAGAGGGTCTCTTTTAATCAATAAGCTAAAATGAAGTGATCACTTCAATGAACACAATCAGATGGAATGATCATTTCTGTCAACTTCCATGACCCTTGCTTAAATCTGTACGAACATCTCAAATTGTCATATGTAATAAATAACTCTGACATTCTGCAATAACTTTGTGACCCGACTTGGATATTAAGTCGGGTCACTCACTTGGATATTAACTGAACAAATACTTGACTGATTTCAAAACTAGTGAGCCATTGATTTTTTTCGTGCGTATATATCATAATACGATGTGCTGATTCAACATTTATTCGGTTTCACTGTCGTAACGGCCCTCCGAGGGAAGACCACAGTGGCCCGCGACAAAAATGAGTTTGACACCCCTGACTTAACCCTAAAAGCTGACAATGGGTGAACTAATTCAAGCACAGTCAAACCTCAGTTTTCGAATGTCTCGGTTCTCGGCCAATTCGGTTTTCGACCAAATATTTTGAGTTTTTTATGCCTCGGATTACGAACAAATTTCGGTTCTCGAACAAACTGAGCGTACTTGAATGCACCATTTGACTCCTCTTCGCCTTCTTTACACGAGGAAGTGATGCTTCCTCGGGTAGACGAGGAAGTGACGCTTCCTCGCGTTGCTTTCCATTGTGAGAAGACGTGTTCAGTAAACATTTTTATTTTAAAAAGAGCGTGGTTTCGGTTTTAGAACAATTTCGGTTTTCGAACAGCCTTTTGGAACGGATTATGGACGAAAACCGAGGTTTGACTGTATATCTAATGGTTCTATGAAGGTGGAACTGTCAGGTCAGGCATCCGGTTTGTCAGATTGATCGTAAAATGTGTATATTCAGAGCAAAATGTTGGCTTGTTTGCCTGAACATGTAGACGGACGGTGCCGTCCTCACGACAAGTGCCAGAGAATAATATTGTAATGCTGGGTGATGAAAACGAGTGTCCGATGAATGTGTTGTTGGCAACAACGTCGCCGGTGTTAGCAAAAGTGTGCAAAAGCTTGCAATAGTTCTTGAAAAGAAAACAAGGGAGCCATTCAGCCCTTTACTTTGTCATTTCCCGTTCCTAAATCAGCGGTACAATTCAAAAGTAATCTCAGATTCCGCTTCGTCTGAAAACACAAAGCCATTGAGATGTGATTGTAGATGAGAGTCCCTGTTGGCAAGCCATTACCGCGATCTTCATCAAACATCCTCCTCTGCCTCCCTCAGGTGAATATGCTCATTGGAATCGTGGTGTTTAACAAGCTCATGTCTCGAGACGGCATCTCCGACAAGTCAAAAAAGCAGCGAGCGGGGTACGTACTTCACACTGAAGCGCTTTAGTCACACAAAGGCATACTCAACCCTATCCGTGCTTCTTTGGAGACAACTGAATTTCTGCTGCTTCAAATATATTTCACACTTTGTCTGAAATGCTCACCCCCCACCCCCGCAAGACACAAACTACAAAACAACTGTTATTTATGATGCTTCTTTGAGCTCTGCCGGCGTTTTATGATACTTTGGTGTTTTCCGGTCCATCCGTGCTATTCACGGACACGAAAATGAGCACCGGACGGAATGCTAATTAAATGCTATAAACCGGGATTGTGATCAAAATAACTTGCACACGCATATTGTTGTGCCCTGTCTTGACACAACATGAAGGTCCCCAACTCCATCAAGTCCCGTGTGGCCAAGAACATCTCAGTTTGCAAGGGAAAGTGAATTTTTTTTTTTTCTAGTTTCCATCGCAACTTAAGAATAAAAGACCTCAGGGTCAACCAAGGCTAAAGCAACAACGGTGGGCTTTTGTGTCGCAGTGTTCACTTATGAGGAAAAAGAATGACTCGTTTCTCCATTTTTGTTAAGGAACAAAAAGGTTTTGAAGTGTCTTTGCTTCAAGGCGATTTCTCCTCTTGGACACCAGTTTGCCTGCTTTTGAAAACATTCGCTTACAGGGAACGGATGACGAAGGTGTGCAGAAATATTTAAGTGTCAATTGATAATGTGTAATGCCTCAGCGTTGATGAATTGCTATTATTGACCTCAGACAGTTCTGTGGAGCAGAACTGAAACTTCACCTCCAATAAAATAAAAAATATATATATATCTGGAAAAAAAGTCAAACCTCTGACTAAAAAAAAAAGAGTAGGCATGTTTGATTAAAAACAGTCAACCATGGCCGAATATTTGGCATCAGAAGATCAAAATATGACCAGACTTGTGATAATTTTGTCGAAGCAACATTGACACAGGAAATGGCACAGGTACAGGTACATCATCGCCATTCCAACAAGCCCACAACATGCCGATACAATTTGTTTCCTCACAAACACAATTTGCCACAGCACATCCAAACGACACACTTCCTATCGTCATCACGTGATTTTTTTTCCCATTTTTTTTGTTAAAGCGATCCACACCTGCGCACTCGGCACAGTGCTGCCTCACCAATGTTGTTCCTCCCACCACTACATCATCCCTGACAAACAGTGAAATGAACTCTTGCAAGAGCTAACTGGAGTATTAACTCGGTTAATCATTCAGAACGGCAGACTGACCGTCCCTTGTCACCAGACTGTACAACAAAGTTGCTGTACACTTACACTTGACCTGTTTTTACGGTTATTTAGTGGGATTTGAGCGAAAGGAAAAAAAAAAAAAAAAAGATTCATAAAAAGAGTCAAATGGATAGGCTACCATTAGCATAATGTGTTTTCTTGCAAAGCCATAGGAATGAAGGCAACGGGCTGTGATGGGATCCTAATGTAGCGGAGCCACGACATGGCTTCATTGTTTCCGGCTGGCAAGACACATACAATTCTTTTTCTCAGCTGTAAACAAGAAATCACAGGAAAGTGCAAAACAAAGCTTGTGGGTTCTTTTCTTTTCTTTTTTTTTTAATGATTGAAATCAAATTTGGAATGGAAATTTGATCGAAAATGTTTCACTGAATGAATCTCATTTTCATTTAATTGTTGGTTTTCGGCCAAAATGAGAAATGCGCAGTCGCTGGCAGCAGAATCCGATGATTGGAACATTTCCTGTCTGTGTCATTTTAATCTGTTAATCCTCATGACGCTGCTGTAACATGGCGATGTCTGTCCCTCACTCTCACTCCAAATTAGTATTTGTATTTTTCTTTTCTGTGCTGCTGCTTTTTTAAGATCTGATTTTAATTTGCCTCTGTCTTTCTTCCCCTACCACTCCCGCTCATTGTGATGTCCTTTTTTTTTCCCTTTCTTTTTGTTGTTTTCCTGGCACACCTGTGTACATTGAACATATGGAACATTTGTTTCCACACAACCCCGTCCACCCCCTCCCTTCACTGTCACGTGTGTCTGTTTGTGTGTACGCATGTGCACAATATGCCCCAAAGTGTCCCGGTGGAGGCGCGTAGCCGACTTCTACTGAAATGCTCCAAGTGCGGCGTGATCTCGAGCACCGCTCTCTCCAGCTCGACTGCCAGCAGCGCCATGTTAGTCCATCTTCATCGTACTCTTTTTTTTATTTATTTTTTATTTTTAATTGTAATGACCGCAAAGTGATAGTCACAGCCCACGATATGCATATTTTGAGGCAGTGTGCCGCAAAATCAAAATGCCACCAATAATATATATTTTTTTAAACTGACAATGATAAAAGGCAGTAAAAAAAAAGTGACCATTACCAATTTGGGCCGCAACCGAGAGAAAAACAAAAAAGATGGACTTTCACTTTGCGGGGGCTACATGCTGTCTCATTTCTTTAAGTCTCTCTCTCTCTCCATTTAGACTTTCTCCATTCTTACTTTCCGCGCCATCCTTTTAATCTCCAGCTGTTGGTAATAATACAGGATGACATTTAGACGTGCCTTGCTGAAAAAAAAATAACGATGAAAGTAACAACACTTGCACTGCAAGTGATCAGATTTAATGAGAATTGTCCTCAGGTGATGCAGAATAAAAGTGACCCATGTCAGGCGATATTTGGGAGTGATTTGCCTTCTAACATGTGCAATATTACTGAGACTTGAGGGCAGCACAATGCCGGGCAAGTTTGTGCAAAGTCTATTGCTGTCAAGCACCCTATTGCATTGTTTAAGCTTTATGGCGTTTAGTACACCATACCTCACGTGGTAAACTGCCGTCTTGGTTCCGCAGCCTCACGCTAAATCAAACGTACTGCAATTCTCTGCATTTAATCAGTCTTGTCCTGGGATGACCTGTTTGAGTTTTACCGTATTTTGGAAAACTAGCCTGCCCAGAGCTCAGATGTGTGTTCCGCACGATTGCCTGCTGTGATGTAACCACACTTGGGGGGGGGGGGGGGGGTACGTGAGCGATGGCATTTTATTTTCACTGCTCTGGTTGCAGGATTTTTGTACCTCAACTAGCGTACATGCTATCTCAATTTAAACTTCATCTAGAGAGCACTTCAAAAACACAGCAGCATAGAAAGTGCTTTCCATAAAGTCAAATTTAGACATATGAAATAAAAAATATTATATATATATATATATATATATATATATAACATATATATATATATATATATATATATATATATATATATATATACACATTAGAAACAGTAAACACTAAAACAATGCCGAGGCTTACGCTGAGTCTAAAGCCAAAAACATGAAAATAAGTTTCGAGATAGCTTTTGAAAGATGAACAGAGAGTCTTAAAAATGAACCCTAAAATTTACAGGGAGCCAAAGAAGCGAGCCCAGAACACCAGTTCTGGGCTTGCTTTGTTCGAGCTCCAGTTAGGAGGTGAGCGGCAGCATTTTGGACCAACTGGAGATGAGGTCCTCACTAAAGGGAGGACCTCAAAAAGTCTACTAAAAAAATCTCTTCAATTTATATTCAGCAGCACAAAATATTTAAACATTCACCGTAGTTATTTTTTCTCCGCCATATCGTGCTGTACAATTGTGTTTAGATAAACAACATTAGTGTGCATTTATTCAAGCGTAAATTCAATCCACCATACTCCTATAGACTAGCCTGTTCGCTTATAAAGCTGGTAATGCCCTGGAATTAAGTGAACAATAGCACAATTGCCAATTAATTAGTGTGTCTCCGGCTAAATGGTAGTGAGACACATTGTAGACAGAAGCACTTTGAGAAATTCAGAACCACAACAAAAGAGCATAAACGTCTTCTTGCAAATTGTTCTTATTTTCGTGTAGTCAAACAGAACATTCCTTTTACCACATACTTGCAAATAGTGCCCCCCTACACACCTGCCCGGCGCCTCAGGTCTGCGGACAAGACATTATTAGAAGTACCAAGAAGTAAACTGAGGCTCAGAGAGGATCGAGCCTTTTCTGTTGCTGGTCCGTCTCTCTGGAATGACCTCCCGCTGAGCATTCGGCAAGCCTCCTTGCTGCCCATCTTTAAAACCCGCCTCAAAACTCACTTGTATTCTTTGGCATTTGACTCAGCATGACTCAGATTCGTTCTTGGTTTTGCTGTTCGGTGCTTTCTACCGTCTTTGTTACCAATTTGTTGCTTTACTGTTGTATATGTTAGTTGCTCCATGTACAGCACTTTGTATGCAGCGATGGCTGTTTGGAAGTGCTCTATAAATACAGTTGAGTTGAGTTGAGTTATTTACGTGTAGTCGAACGGAACATTCCTTTGACCACATACTTGAAAATTGTTCTTATTTACGTGTAGTTGAACAGAACATTCTTTTTACCACATATGCACGCATCATGCACACTTGACACCCCCAAGTTGCCTCGACTGGTCAACGGCCCATCTCCCTGTTAGGCTCAGCCTCTCTTCTCACAGTCTGGCAGTGCAACACATAATGGCACTGAAGTCATGTCATTGTGAAGAGTTGTCATTCTGGTCACAATATACCCAATTGAACATCATTATTTCACTTCACAGTTATAATAGAGTGAAACTCCTCGACAACGAAACCTACATGGGCGAAAATACCCCCTAGTTTGAAAAAAATCTTCATGCATTTACACCATTTCCACTTTCCTGCCCCCGATACAACGTAAAAAAACCCTGTTGTGTTATACGAAATATTTTTCTGTGCTCTTGCCTCGCGACTAGATTCACTACAACGAAGTATAATCTAACAGCGACCTCTACTGCTTCGTTCGGAAACAGCAACAGCAACCACCACACTGGTTTACACATGCGCAGTAGTCCAGAAAGTATTTGTTATTGTTTGTTTCGGATGCAGCAAAAATGGACCTTTGCATGTCAAGCAGCTAAGACAAGAAGCGCTCTGACACTGGAAGAGAGGGTAAAAGTGATCATAATAAAAGACGGAGGAAGCAAAATAAAATACATTATCCAAGAAATTGATGCAAGTGAAAGTGAATGCTGATCGTAAATTTCACAATTTATTTCCATTTTTCTCTTTCTACACGGACTATATGAAGTGTCAAATAAGTGTATGCTCATACGTATACACTATTGGAATAAAAATAAAGAGTACACATACGTTTGTGTGTGAGTGTGTGTGTGTGTGTGTGTGTGTGTGTGTGTGTGTTTGTTTACATCTAAGATCAAATTTGCTACAGTGAAAAACCCCCTGTTGTGAAAAATGTATTGATTTCTTTGTAGAGGAGTTTCACTGTATTAGGTCTTAGTATTCCAGTCAGCCTCAAATTACCCGCTACTGAACCTTTGACTGATGGGTGTGTGCATGCATGAGGCAGGGAATTGGAAGAACGTGACCTAGCTGGACTGCTTTGAACCCGAGGGCCTGCTCCCATTCATCTTTATTCCTCTTTCTCCATGGTTGCTCTTCGACAGGGCATCTCTGTGGAGCTCCTGTGTGGTCCTTCCGTTGCTGGCCCTCACTTGGATGTCAGCCGTGTTGGCCATAACCGATCGCCGCTCGACACTTTTCCAGGTGATGTGTCTCGGGCCGCTAAAAGACACTTTCAGACAAATGCGTGCGAGCCGTGTTCTGGCGGGGCTATGATGAACGGCAATTTGCCATCTTGCAGTGACAACGACCATTTTGCTGAATTAGCGACAGTGTCAGAATATCTGCATTTCACGACATGATCAGATTCCGCTCTGGCTGTATTTTTTTTCGTACTTCACAGTTTGCTCAGTCTGTTGTAATGCAGTTGTCACAGTATTGTTACTGTTCGGTGTATTTATGCTACATATGTCCAATGAATACAGTACAATATTAGCAATGCGCTGCGCGTCCAGAAATCGTGTAGATATCGATAAGCTGTGTGTGCAAAACTAACCGGGTGTCAAATGTTTCGCTCAGGTCCTCTTTGCCGTCTTCGACTCGGTCCAAGGTTTCGTGATCATCACCGTGCACTGCGCCATGCGGAGAGAGGTGAGTCCCGATTCCCTGCACTTGCGGTCTTCAACGGGTGGGGTGAATATTCAAAGAGCTCATGCTAGTTTCCAGGTCAGGTTGAGGTCGCATCGGAATACAAGCAGATCAGACTTGACGGGGATTAACTGGCTGCTTATGTTCAATGTTGGTGTGCGATTTCTTCATAATGCTGGATCGCAGTGCAGCATTGTCCATCGGAGCCAAGCCCGCTTTAAGGAGCTTAGCAAGATGTTGTATGGAATAAGACGATAAGTCCCTCACTAATACATCCCCAGTATGAATTTGCCACAAGCTTTGCAGTGCCCCTTGGGTATGCTGCATTTGAAACTTATTATGTACATATATGTTTTGACGCCATTAAAACGCCCACACAGAGAGCCATTGTCGGATTTTCCAGCGCGGTAACATTGCTACACCGGTGTAACTTCCTTATATCCAGTATCGCCTGCCTGCATATTGTAAGTGAATATTAAAACGTTAAGCTGCATTTAATCAATACAGAAAAGCGCTAGGGATCAGGGTACATTAAATTGAGGCATTAGTCTTTGTGTATGTATGAAAATCCTTCTGCGGCGTCGTCGCAGACACGGGGGACTGCCATGATGGAGAGGGGGAAGAGGACAAAAAAGGGAATGCGAATTGTGGGAGCGCAACAGCGGTGGCCAGGGTTTCGCCAACCGCGGCAGGGAATGAAAAGACCACCGCGACACGGATGCCCTGCTGAGATGAGCCATCGAGGAGTGTATATTCAAATATGCGGTTTAGGAGTGAGGAGGGTTCGCCGAGGGCACCACGAACAGAGGCTGGGAAAATGAGGGATGCTGAGGTTTGTACAGAGAGCGGGGAACGGGATTCATAAGAGTACTACGGGCTTGATGAGAGAGCAGTGTTGGGAGCAGAAATGGACGCTATGTGTGTGTGACACATACGGGGAGAACAATCGCCTGTGAGGATGAGTGCAGGCATAGAGGGAAGAGACAGATGGAAGGAAACAATGGAGGCAATAAGCTTGCCCATGCAGTATTAATCAGGCATAGATGCTCCAATCCAATACGCTCAGATAAGACCACCCAGTGAGAATGGAGATGCACTCATTCGCTTTTGCGACACTTGGTATCTGAGTGCTCTTGTTTCCCGCCCATGACGGTCTTCGGGGGATTGGGCAGTGGCAAAAGATGACAAATGAAGTTGCTCCTGAGATGGAAGGAGAGAGCTAAAGAGAGAGAGAGAGAGACGGAGAAAGAAAAAGAGATGTACATCGAGGGAGTCTGAAGGGAAAATAAGCCTGGAACTGTCCGTGCGATCCAATTTATTTGATTTAAGCCGTTACGAGAACTGGTGCTTCAACAAATAATTGGGATGTGTTGCCAGGATGCTTAATAGAAAGAAAACAAATATGACACCAGGATGCTAAACGTGTTAGAGCAGTGGTTCTTAACCTGGGTTTGGTGAATCGGTCTCAGGGGTTCAACGGAGCCTCTGCCATGGAAGTCACGGCACACCCGACCCAGCATGTCAATTCGTTATGACACGCCCGCTTGACCATCATGGCTGGTTCATTTGTGCACAATTAAAAAAAACGTATTTAGTTTTTTTTTTCTGTTTTTAAGAAATGGGTTTACAATATTTTTTTTTTCACTAATGAAGGGTTCGGTGAATGTGCATACCGCTAAGAAGGTTAACAACCACTGTGTTAAAGCCTCTCCATACAGTACATGGTGCAACGTTCGAACAGGAATCAGGAAAGCTGCCACTTGGTCCAAATTGAAACCTGATCTGTTTGTATACTATACTGTATCTTTATTTCCCAAGTTGATGAAAATAAGACAAATGGCAATGATGACCAAAGAACCTTCCTAACATGTATCACATTCCCCTTTTTCCCACTCCGCCCATCCTCCCCCTTCGTCGCCACCGCACACATTAGGTGCAAGATGCCATGCGCTGTCGGATGGGCGGCTGTAAAGACGACAGCGAGAACTCCCCCGACTCCTGCAAGAATGGACAGGTGCAGATCATGGTGAATAGCAATCCATTTCATCCCCGCTATGGATTCACCTCGAATTAACAATTGATCAGGCTGTTCTCTTTCCTATGAGAATTTAGGAAGAGATACTGTATTGCAACGCTGTTCCTTATTCCATTCCAGCAACGGCATCATCATCACGCCCCCAAAATAATCTCCCGTGCATAATCTTTGTATCATATTCCACTGACTTTGACCGATATTTTCCTGTCAGATTGCATTACTGGTTCATCTTTCACTTTTATTATTATTTTTTTTCTCCGTCAAATCTTTTTGCAACAATGATGATGGGTCTCTGAATGCCCCTATGAGGATTAACCTTGCAGTGCTACTCACTCGACCTGCTGAGGGGAATCTTTTATGGCATTTATCAGCCTCAGTTTCTATAACCTAGCGGAGCATTTACAGCACTGGTGTCAAAGTCAAGGCCCTAGGGCCAGATCTGGCCCCGCCACATCATTTTACGTGGCCCGCGAAAGCAAATCAAGCATGTCAAGTTCCATGATGCTTGCTAAAGTCTGAACCAAAATTTCAAATTGTCATTTGTAATCCACAATAACAGTCATTATTCTTGACTTCTCATTTTAGAAACTACCGTAATTGATATGGTTTCCCAAAATTCATAACGGCCCTCCAAGTCAAACCGTAACTACAATGTGGCCCGCGACAAACATGAGTTTGAGACCCCTGATTTACAGGAAAACGGTGATAAATTCATTTCTTGACAAATGTGCGTTCATCAATCGCCAATGGAAACACACGAGTACCCTCTGTTCTCCCGGTTTCCTTTGCTTCATCTGTACGAAGGAAAATGTTGTATTCGAAAGAACACCTTGGCAGCGCCACTAGCAGTTACTGCGTCTTTGATTCAAAAGTAGAGAGAATCCACCCTCGCCCCCTGCAATGTTCACAGGAAATCTCACTACAATGTTAATCCATTGAAATGTCCTGCCGGGCACATTGTCCCCCACGCCACCTTGTTCAAGTTGAATCAAATGTCCTGTTTAAGGAACATTATGTGAAAAGATAATCGCTTGTTAAAAGCTGGACAAATTTGGTTTCATCACCACTTCTGACAACTTTGTGCTTTCCCGCACCATCCGAAGGGTCCAAATGCGGCCCATTACGGCACAGGCCAGTGCGTGACCGGGTGCCGCCCACAGTTCGCCCTGCCGGCGTGCCAGCAGCAGGCCTGTTCCCACAGTCTACCCCGCAACGACGGCGGGCTCGACCGCAGACATGTTCTCAACTATCTGCATGAGCAAAGCGCCGTCCCCAACAATGCCCGCAATTGCAACCACGTTGCCGGCCAAACAGTATGTCGCAAGTAGAGAAAGACAGTCAAATAGGTAGGAGAGGAAAGGTGCAATCTGTAAAAAAAAAAAAAGAGGGTTCAGGCACATTTCAATGAATTCATGTCACATACTGTAATGTGAGATCCAATGCAACAGCATTGCAAACTGCAACACCAACCATACCAATATCAAATAAGGAACACGTACAAAGAATTCATCCGTTGCCGTGCCATTCAGAGATACGAGCGGGACTTGATTCAAGCAAGCAGGTTTCATGTCGATATGGACGAAAAGCGGCTGAGTGGTTTCCCTCCACCGCTCTTTGCTGCGCTCAGCAAACGGGCTGCGGATGTCATCCTGTGGACATCAAATTCATTGTGTGCGCTTCGTTTACACATTGCACCTTTCTTTCGGTTTCACTCGGGCAAGCTGTGGCTATGCGGGAATAAATCGCAATGAGTGCCATTGTAGGTTCATAAATGAACTCACTAGACAACCTATTAGGTACTCCTTCACTATCCAATGCCAGATTTTGTGCAAGATCTGTTTAGGAAAGAACCTTGCTCACTTTTGACTTTTTGTCAGAAGAAATAAAAAAATTAAAAAGCAAGACAAATACTTCATTGCTAGTGAATGGGTGCACCGAGGCGGCCATTTGAGATCCACATCGCTCATCTGACGCAAGCTGCTCCTAATGTCAATGTGCATATCGTAGCCAGTCACTTTCTTTTCTTTTCTCTACTCACCTTGCCTCCTTTTCTCAGACCGATTTTGAGAAGGACGTGGACTTGGCATGCCAGACAGGTGAGTGCGGCCTTGTTTTGCCATTACCTCTTTTGTTCAACGCGATTAGCGTCGCAGACACGTAAAAACTGTTGAGCTGGAAGCGTTTTGAGTTTTGCCAAATGATGACATGACGGATTATGTGCTGCAACGCCTACGAACAAATTACTCTTGCTTATCAATCACACTGTCGGCCCAACGTGTGTTGAGAAAGCGAGTGCTTTCATATGACATTTTAATCGCGCATGAAAATGCCACTCTTCGACACCGCGCTGGTTGGTTCACATTGGTCAAGAGTGTGTGTTGGTGTGTGTGTGTGTGTCTGGATGTTTTCGGATGTATACAATTGTACATTGGAAACATTAACACAGTCACTTTGCCCTCCTCCTACAACCTTGCAGAAAGAGGACACCCATGTAAGTTGCCCACCCGAACTAACCCTGCCTGATCCCTCAACGTTGAACTTGAATGAACTCCTCCGGATTATTCCCAGGGCTTCTACTTTTCAATCCTTTCAAAGCTTGATTCTATAAAACACCGGTGTCAAAGTCAAGGCCCGGGGGCCAAATCTGGCCCGCCACATCATTTGATGTGGCCCGCGAGAGCAAATCAAGCGTGTCAAATTCCATGATGCTTGCTAAAGTCTGAATCAAAATTTCAAATTGTCATATGTAATCCACATTAACAGTCACTATTCTTGACTTCTGTTTTTAAAACGAGTTATTCATTCATTTGTTGTGCGTTCTGGATTTAATATGTGGAGGGGATTAAACATTTATGTGGTTTCCCAAAATTCATAACGGCCCTCCAAGGGAGACCATAACCACAATGTGGCCCGCGACAAAAATGAGTTTGACACCCATGCTATAAGCCATGCATTTGTTGCGAGCATAGATCGCGTTTTGTATTTTTCCGCATGGGTAGAATCCACGTTGCGCTTCGTGATTGAATTGGGTGCGTTTTGACAAGCAAAGCTCTTCCTGAGCGTTTGGGGCCGGGTGTTTCATGAGCATGGGGTCGAGCATGACTTCTTTGGCCTTTTTACGGTGTGTGTGGAATGATACAATTTAAAAAGAGGCAATAGCCACACAAACGGGTACTACAAATATGGATTTTGTGAATTTAACAGCATTGGTTTGATTTCAGTGCTCTGTGTTGACAGCCTACTCATAGTTTTTTGGGGAGCAAAAACAAACCAACAAAACAAAAAATTTAAATAACCTGTTTATGTGTGGAGATAGCCTGGATGTTTTTCTACCACCAGCATGGGGCTAAAAAACATTTTTTGTCCTGAATAATATGCATGGCAACTTACCGCCAGCAACTAGCGCTGGATGCTTTGTTCCATTTACAGCATTGCAGTAAATTGGGAAAAAGGAAAAAAAAGGAGTTCGGCATGAGTCGATGCTCGCTGATACAGCATGCCTGCGTGGTCAGAGGCCACGGGATAATAAAGGCATTTGGCTCGATTTCATTTTAAGGGATGATGCTCATTCTCTGAGTTGTTAAAAAAAAATGTGGCCCGAGAGCCAATTATACGCTGGGAAGAGGCTTAAGGTCACAAAAGACAAAACTCCGCATCAGTGAGAGCCATATAAGACCAACATACCATCGATGGGAATTGTGAAATGGTTGCGATTGACTTTTCATGGCTAAGACGGGTCGAGCTCTCATAACTCAAAGCTGCAGTCACCAATTGAGCTTCATGTACATCATGCCCCTACTGTTCCAAAGCACACGATATGAAAGCTCTGGATCCCTAAATTCTTCTTGCCCCTGGCCTGTTCCTTTCACCCGCTCCATTTCTTTTGACAACCTAATACTTCATCCCCCCTGATTCCCCTCCACCCTCTGCCCCTTCCTCCCCCGATGGGAACCATTTGTACCTACTGTGTCCCTTCAGTCATTTTCAAGGAGGTGAACACCTGTAACCCAGCAACCATCACGGGCACCTTGTCCCGGATATCCCTGGATGATGACGATGATCCCAAACTCGCCGCCCATCAGGACGGGGGAATTGGGGTGAACTTCAGCTCCCTCCCTGGGAACATCCCCCCTCCCAACCTTGTTGTGCAGGTATGGGGATCATATCCTCAAATGTGAATGTTCTCCCGAAACCAAACATTAAAAGCCAGTGCAGATAAATATTTGAATATTCGCTTCCATCCTGCGGGAGTACTCTTAAGGCTGTCATTCCGGATAAGCTTACTTTTTACAAGACAAAACTTTTGGAAAAATATGCCATCAGATAGATTTCCCAAACACTGGCATCACTTAAAAAAAAAGATACCCATCAAGGCTGTAAAAGTTTGACTCAAATCAAGTCAAACATGAAAGAGAAAATTTGTCTCCCACTTTGGGAAGCCTAGCGGCATGAATACCGGATGAAATATGAACTGTTTCTACAGATGGTATTGCATTTGAAAGAATATATGTCAAACTGCGCTAACTGTACTTCCACAAGGTTCCACAGCTGGGAGGGCTCAACGAGTTGAGCGAGACCTCATTGAAGAAGGAGATGAATGTCGACCAGCAGAGGCAACAGGCGCAGCAGCGCTGTGGCGCTCCCATCTACTTGTGCACCGACAGTGGCCTCGGGTGGGCAAGGCCGCCCGGGTCCTCCAACACCTCCCAGGACGGAAGTGCCGGGAGCGGGGGTAGTGGCGGTGGAGGAGGCAGCGGAGGAGAGGGAGACTACATGGTCTTACCTCGACGGACGGTCGGCATCAACCCTCCAGCGCCGTCCTCCCAAGGAGGAGCTCTGGGACTGGGAGGCGAAGACAAGCATCTCAACATCACTGTGGAGGACCCCCCGTTCCCTCCTCCCCCGTCTCCCTTGACCCTCCATCCTGCCGAGAGCGAGGCCTACCCGGCTGATTTTGTGCCATCCAGCGTGGGCGACATGAACATCAACATGAACCTGAACCGTTCTTACGGAACAATCAAAACGCTGCCCCACGGACACAGCCACCTGATGGCCCCGGGGGGTCTCGTACACCCCCACGGGGTGCACATGCATCCTCACGGGCATTCACTCCAGCTCAAGTCAGGCCAGAGGCCCTCAGTCAGACAAATTCTGACGGGGGGGACCGCGGCGGAGAGAACCAGAACCCTGCCGCGCAACCTAGGCAGCAACAATGCCAATGCGAGCCTGTCGGCGGGATCCCTAGAGGTGGGTACGATTTTCGGAGGTGAAAGAAGAGCTCCCCAGGGAGCCGCAGCTTGTTTACCGTGTTCTGTTTTTCACTTGAGGTTATAAAGTTGTAGGCAGGTACAGTGTTTAAATGATAAAGGCCAAATGTTTTTTTATCATGTGAGGATCACTACTCAAGGTAAATCCACCAGGTAGATAAAGGTAAGTCAGAAGGTCAAGGAAATGGTTGAAAAGACTTACAAGGGGACAATGACTCCTCTTTATGACGGTCAAAGAAATGACCCTTTACACCGTTCAACTATTCTTTCGGCACTGAGAATACAGGATATAGCAGTGTGTGAAGATCGACTCTCTCTCGTGAGCGGTATATTTACGCGACTGAGTTTTCTTTGGTGAGCATGCGTCCAGGCCGGTGAGTCAGAAAAAAACCCACGTGCAACATTTATACCAGCAGCGACGCACCAAGATCATATTGTCTCAATGTTGATTTAAATGAGGAAAAGCACACTTTCCCCGATCAGTGCAGAAGCTTCATTCAGAGTTGACGATAAAGATGCCACAAGTTCCACAACAGAAAATTTGAGTCTGTGATTGTATCCTCTCGAAATGTTGTAGGGGGGACAAGGGGGTCTGTCTCTTGAAAATGACATCATCATGATGTACAGGAACACCATTCAAACATGACAACATAGGGTTCAGTTAGCAGTTGGATTTTTAGCTTTGGAACCCAAATTAAAAGCTTAGAGGTTGATCGAGCTCAGGAAACCAGTCGAGCACCGAGACTCGATTTCGCAGTAAGCGGTACCAAAGGAATTTCCCTGCATGTTGCAACCTTGCCATCGCTAAGTGCGCTTGATTGCCGGATTCTTTATTACAGAAAGAGATGTTGATGTGATTAACTCGTTTGAATGTCTTTACCTTGGGAAAAAAAAAGTAATAAATTGGCTGCCTTCGCGACCTTTTTGCAGGATAAACACAGCTTTTAACTCACTGTGGGTAGAAGCTCAGCTCAGTGCCAAATGCAAATTTGGCAGACAACACGTGCTCCGAGTGCGAGACAGAACACGGCGCCACTCAGTGCCGTGGCCGCAGATGAGCTGGAAACATCCGCAGCTGCTAAATTGCCGCTCGCTGTACGACATTTGCAGAATTGTACGGCGGGGAAGGTCTTGAAACTGATTTGAGAAACATTTGGCGTATGTTTGATCAAGCGTTCTTTTCCTGCTGTCATTTCATTGGAAATGTGTTCAAGACTGATTCATGCAGATGATTACGTTGTCGTATCTGTGGCTGTGTAAGATGATAAAAATCCCGCCCGCTAATTCTGGGTTAGTCGACGTTACTGATCTAGTGATGTTGAAATGGACAGAATAATTCGCCTGCGCTTCTTGTGGAATATTTGTCTCGCGTTGGGAAACCAGAACATATTAGCTCTCTTCTGTTTTTGAAATGAAGTGACCCCAAGGTGAGGGTCAGAGCTACAGATCAATACTAGGGGGTGGATATTGATGCCTTCTTCTCTCCCCTTCGGCCCCCTCCTCTTGCAGAGGAAAAGAGTACGATACTCTGAGCTGGACTTTGAGGTAAGGTCTTGGACCGTCATCACCTTATACAGTACCTGCTTGTCTTTGCTTCCGTTTGTGCTTCTGCCAAGGACTTGATTTAGCATACATCGGAGCATCGCATAACCCCTCCCCCTGCATGCAATGCAAATAGCGGGTGCGGAACCGACTTTCGTCGTCTGCTGTTTCTCCAACAAATGCCCTTATTCCTGCCACAACAAATGAATGCGGTGATAAATTACAACTTGATGGGTAACACATCCCACTGTCTTGTACAATTAAGAGAGATCATACCGCAATGTCGCTGCTGGGTTTCTGGTTAAAGAAACAGCAAAGTAGAGTGTTCAATGTGTCTGCATTATTACTTGTAGTTGAGTTTTGGGGTCATTGCATTTGGTTGAACGGCTGGTTTTGTTGGAACAACATAGTTTGGCTGTGGTGTGTCTGTGTGTTAGTCACGGTCTCTGTAGAACGACCGAGCTTTCCTGGGAATTTCCAGTCTTGTCATTCTGATCCAAAGTATCCATAATGTGTAGAATTTCCTTCCATACTTGGAGGGGTTTTAGTTCGAATCAGATTCTTTGAAAGACTGGACATTCACTTCCGACCTTATTAGAGATCGTGATTTTAGCGTATGTGCCGTATGACTTGTGGCAAGCTACTAACTGTTGTTTCTGGCAATTGAACTGGATTCACAACTGGCTGTTGCATGACCACGGTTAGCATTTAGCCTTTTGTTTGTTTGATTTTTGCAGTTAGAGTACATTATTTTCAAGGGGCACGCTTATGTAAGTCAGAGAACAAGTTGAGAACTGTGCCTATGGAAATGACAGCATCATCCAACATGACACAATCAGCAATTCAGCTTTTCCACGTCGATGATCCGACGCCAGCAGACAATAATATCACCAATTAAATCCAGCCCTCTAATTGCCAAACTCTAAAAAGAGCAAAGAAATAGGTAACCGCATCAGCCAGCGAGCCATCGGCCATCTTCAATCCCTCCAATGAAGAGCATTGCTATAGTTCCCTTTGCTTTGTAGCGCACGCGCTCCTCCACCAACCCCCCCCCCCCCACCGCAGCCCCATTTTGCCCACCCCACTTTGCTCCCCTTTCCACTTATTTTGTTTTCTCTTTGGTTCATTTTTTTTGGTGTCCCCTTCCTTTCTTCCCTTCCAGAAAGTGATGCACACTCGCAAAAGACACTCTGAGCTGTACCATGAGCTCAACCACTCCTCCAAGTTCCACACCATAGACAGGTATAGCAGGGACCCAGCCATGTCCACGTTCAAGGTAAGACCAACTGCCTCAAATTTAGCTTGGGAGCTTCCCTGCACCAATTCAATAAGCCCCCGCAATTTGTCACAGCCGCACACCCGCCCCCTGACACGGCAAAGTAAACATCCATGTATACATACATCAAATATTTCATTGAACCACCCCAAAAAATGCTAAGACAGCTCACCTCTGGATTGAATTTTCACCCCCCCCCCCACCCGAAACTGACATCAAGTTGATCAAAATACTTGATCCCACCTGTCGATCAGCGTCGATCATGAGTCAACTCGGCACATTCGGACTTGTGAAACTCAAGCGTGCTAGTTCATTAGCTGATCACGCCATACTGCTAGTGAAGACAACACGTGTACTTTGGCCAAAGGTGCTTTGGCTCTGTGTCCAATTAGTTCACATGTCTTTAGAATCCATAGTTAGTGGACTTGGTTTGACCAAGACTATGTGTATGCGTGTGTGTGTGTGTGTGTGTGTGTGTGTGTGTGTGTTTGTGTGGGGGTGAGAGGAGGGGGTGCGGGGGGAAGTCTCGGGTGGGCGTATAATACTGAGGCGTCTTTGACTCATTAAAAGACCATTAGCAGCAGATGAAAGCCAGTCCCGGCGCACTCGGCGCTAACCTTCAGAGGGGCACTTTCATTAAGATTGCAACACGTGCTCGCGATCTCCTCATCTGCGCAGAGGACGGCCACTGAGACTCGGGCAGCCTCCATAGGTGTGCTTTCCCCGGGCGTTGGCACCACGTGGCTTCACATCCATTTTACATCACTGATAGAGAAATGGCGCCTGACACAGCTCGTATTGGCCACACCGTGCGCACACACACACCCACATTCTTGGCAAGTCACACAAGGAAACGCCCTGCCTTTTCCTCGTCTCGCAAATGTGTTCAGTATCTTCATCGAGACTGTGACAAGTTCACGTCGGCTACCCGTTTGTTACCTGTATTGTTAACAAAATTGAGTATGAAGGGCAAGACAAATGGCACACTGCCAGCGAGAGCAATATTAGCAAGCGGTCTGCCGCGTGCTCATTGGTGTTCGAATAATCACCGAAAGTATCTTCAAATAAAAACGCGGCTTACGATACGTACGGCATCCGAATCAGTTATATGAAAAAGAAAGTGGGCAGTTCACTTAACTGTGAATAATGACATGGCTAATGCTATCAGTGTCAGCCTTTTGACAGGACCTAGCTTCAATGTATCTGTGCCATTGTCAACAACTCACTTTGAGAGTCACCCCGAGACACGGACACGTTGATACACTAATTATGGAGATGAAGTGTGTGTGTGTGTGTGTGTTTGTGTGTGAGAGACATTAGCTAGTGTGTACTTGTAGCGATTGGTTGCCCCTCTGTCACCGTGTTCCTTTCTGTTTGTTGTGTTGTTGTTTTTTTTCGCAGAGCCCGCCCGGTGTCACCTCCATTTCATCAACAATTACAGCACGAGTAACGATTGAATAATTTCATATTAACGGCTCAATAATCTCTCTGCCTTGCCGCGTGACAGGTAATGTCAACGATAATAACGTCGGCTACGTGAGCGGCAGTTGAACACGAAGCAGCGTAAAAGTCGAAACTCATTCTTAAAGTCGGATGCTCGGCTTATCTGTACAAGCAGGCCTCTCTGTCTCTGCACTCATAATTCATGACCTATTACAGGTGACGACGACAAAAGAGAGTAACTCTCCTGACTCTCTACAGGACTCTCCCCCCTCTCTACTCCAAAGTGTCGAAACAGTGCTGTCGCCGAGGTTCTAAACACCCTTTAACCTCTTCTAAAACAGGTTCCCCCACCCCCACCGCCAAGGCACAACACAGAACCGTCGCTCGTACGCAGATCTTCTTTGGTTTACAAAGAAAGTCAACGTAAGCCTCGTGCGCTAGAGCCCCTCTCATTTCCCAATCAAGTAGCCCCTACTTTTGGTGGGGGACAGTTCACTCGTGTGTATGTCATAGTTTGCCGCTGAATGTGCAAGTGTCTGTCCCACTTTCGCCAAGCAGTAAGAGTTCAGATTAGTCTTGACCAATTGCAGTGCCATTGGATGCGATCGAAATAAGGTGGAGCGAGGCAAACTGCATTCTGATCCAAAGAGAAAAGATCCAATTGGGCAGTGTTGAATTTATTGGGAGGTTACACATAGAAGGGAGCACTCAAAATTGTCCCTAGGTGTGATTGTGAGCGCGAATGCTTGTTCGTCGAGGTGTGCACTGCGATTGGCTGGCAACCGGTTCGGGACGTACCCCTCCTACGGGTCGGACACAGCCGGCTCCAGCAAGCCCGCGGCCCTCGTGAGGCTAAACAGATTAGAAAATG